>CM029018.1:145905686-146104462 GCA_016801055.1 Panax notoginseng | reverse complement strand
GTGAAAGAAAGGGTGAGCTCAACTAGCCCAGTAAGAAATATTATGACTAAGATAATGCAGAATAAATTATCATTAGCCTTCAACAATGTTAAACTGATAAAATATAATAGACATCAAGTTTAACTGTAGCGGAACAAGCAATCCATTAAAAGAGTCAAGTAGAAAAAAAACTCTACTATCTTTTATGATTTAAAAGTTTTTCAACACTGTCTGATCGCTGAGAACAGCACTAATAAATTATTCCACATCATCGAATCACCCCTGCACTACGGCCAAGGATATTCGTGTATTCATTAATGGTCATGATCATGCCAACAACTGTCCATCAATGCACTACGGGCCAATGAGGACTTTTACCACATCATTTGTAACATTACGGTCATGATTATACCGAATAATCCCTGGTCAATAATCATACCAAGTCCATCTATGCAATACAGGCCACAGATGACTTTCAACATTTTATAAACATGAGGATGATGACAATGATATAAGAATTCAATAAAACAAGTTCAAGAATTAATTTATCCAGGAATTAACAACGTCCAAATTGTCAACATGATACTGCATTGTGGAGTAAAATTTCAAGAATGATCAGAAGAATATTTTCTTGAAAAGATACTGGATGAAACGCAACTATCAAGGATATTCCACAAATTTCATGGAGTATAGAAGTCAAAACTTAACCAACTGAGTACAATAAAGAATGGAATAACAAAAGAAATCACCATGCATGCGATAGACCGCACAGACAGGTTATTCCAATAGAATAATAAATAATGGAACCAGGTCCGCGTAAACGCACAGACAGGATATT
This sequence comes from Panax notoginseng, assembly GCA_016801055.1. Classification (NCBI taxonomy): domain Eukaryota; kingdom Viridiplantae; phylum Streptophyta; class Magnoliopsida; order Apiales; family Araliaceae; genus Panax; species Panax notoginseng. The sequence continues at coordinate 146,103,645 of CM029018.1, read as the reverse complement.
CCGACAGAATAATAAATAATGGAACCAGGTCCGGTGTAAAACACACAGACAGGATATTCCAACAGAATAATAAAAACGGAACCAGGTCCGGTGTAAAACACACAGACAGGATGTTCCAACAGAATAATAAACGGAACCAGGTCCGGTGTAAAACACACAGACAGGATGTTCCAACAGAATAATAGAAGAATGTCACCAAGTATAGGGTAGACCGCGTATACTGGTTATTCCAACAGAATAATAACAAATGGAAAAACAGAAGTTCTCTTCATGAATATAAAAGAAATAATATCCCTACCGTAAAAGAACTGGATAAAGGATAGTGAAGTAGCAGAAAACTTTTCTTCTATCTCTTATAGTCTCTCTCTATAGTTTCTCTCTCTAGAGTTCAGTGAATTCGTAAGAAAATAATGAAGGAATGAGCTTCTATTTATAGGAAAATGGAATGCATAGTAACTAATCCATGAACGGTCCAGATTGATTACTTTAATACAGACGGTCCATATTTAAAGAAAAAATCTTTTAAATAAAATATAATATATTCTATTTATAGAATAACTTTAATAAAGTATTCTGTTTATATAAAAAGATGTTTCTGTTTTATTACGTTAATAATACGAATAAAAACAAAACGTCATTATCGCTAAATAATTCATATTATTAACTGACAATAATGGAATCAAACTGAGTGACTTCACACATAAGCATTAATATTAATTACCGTGTGCTACTATGCAACCACACGTATTACTGTACTTTTACTACCGAGTAGTTCAACAGTATCAACGGTAAAACTTCCGCCGTTATTTTCATAAAAGTATTTTTGTCGTTTTCTCAATCCGACAATAATTCGTTGTGGGGTCCACCAATAATTGTACCGTCGTACGGATATTCCCCGACAAAAAGAATATTCTCCGACCAATCGAATATAATATGACAACTTGCATACTTTGCAAAATTTATAAATACTACCATAACATTATATCAATCACACAATAATATAAAAAAAAATTATTTCGAGAAAAATTAATTATTTATTCATAAAATCTGGGTTTCACAATCTCCCCTCCTTATAGAATTTCGCCCTCGAAATTTACGTACGTACTTGGTATGCCGAACATGTGAGGATACCTTGACTTCACTTCAAATTCTAACTCTTGAGGTATAACCTTTAAGCATCGAATATGATCCTTCTTATCCAAGATGTTAACACGTATCTTCTCATACGTTAAATTCTTTCGCTATTTTTCGTCCGGTTCTATAATTAATAATGCGGTTCGGGTCGTCCACATATTTACGTAACATCGATACGTAAAAAAAAAAATGTTCTGAACACGCACATACTTGGCGGTAAACGAGTCTATAGGCCACAGTTCCTACTTCATCGAGGATTTCAAATGGGCCAATTAAATCGAGAGTTGAGATTTCCTCTCTTCGTCGATTCTTGCTTCTAGAATAACGCCCTCTTGAACCTTTTCTTCACATTTATCATCTCTTTTAGTAGTAGCTTGAGCGGCTTTAACTTTATCGATTAAAGTCGATTTTAATCGTATATTCGTTATCTTCACGTGGTTTGAAATATTCACATTGTAACCGTAACGATCTTCTACACAACGCGTCAGCTACCACGTTCACTTTTCACGATGTTATTGAATGGTACGATCGTAATCTTCAACAGCTCGAGCCAACGTCTTTGGCGCATATACGTTTCGTTTTAGTTGAAGAAATATTTGAGGGGTTTAAGAAATAGGTTTTGTACTGGGGTCAATACAAAATTCAATTTTACGCTCTGGGGTAGGCTAAGAAGTCTTCAAGAATACGTCAAGAAATTTATTAACAATAGAAATATCGTTCAAAACTGTGACCCTCATCCAAGACTTGGATAACACGTCACATTGATACCTATCACTTGCCATCATCATTTACAACGTCTCCTACGGAAAGTCTAGCTTCGGTGCATTCCACACCAGGAAGTCAACACGAAAGGAACGGGGATTTTTACTTATGGCTTGATATGACAATGATTGACTTTAGTGGTTTGGTTACTTGAATTTGCATAACAGGTTGGTTAGGAATATGAAAGCTAACAACCTTACGAGAAATGATGAGTAGTGAACCAATCGTTTCAAAAAAAATCACATCAAAGGCAAGTATTTTCAAAGAGATAAGATCGACAGGTAACGTGAAAGTGTTGATTTGAACAAGATTTATAAATAGTAGAGGTAACGAAGGTTTCTCCCAACTGAGTTAAATAGACATATCAAAGTCTAAGTTCTCGGAGTTAACTTCAAACATTTAACACAACTAGGTGAAATAAAAGAGTGAGTAGAACCGGTATCTAACACGGTATAGACTTCGCAAGAGTTTATGACTAACATACCCGTGATAATTTATTCAGGTTCCTCGTCACGAAAAAAAAATACTCTCTCTTAAACTACTGGCTTTGGCTTTTCTGGGACGGTCTTTGGTGCCTCCATCCTATCTGAACTTGTCTTCGGTGAACGACAAAATCGGGCTAAATGACCTTCTCTTCCACAATTATAACATGCTTTGGACGGCATCGCGCAGTTTGGACTGATGTGCCCCTCCCCTCCGCATTTGAAACATATGATAGGTGATCGTTCTCCTTCCTTAACGACAGGTGCTGGTGCTGACATCTTTCCATCATTGTTGAATCTCCTCTTCTTAAAATGTTCATTCTTATTGTTTTGGCCCTGATTACCACCGAAGTGGTTACCATTTCTGGCCTGTTGATTCCCTCCACGCTTGTTGTCACCGCTTCGATGACTGCTCTCACTGGTATTATCATTTTGCCGGCTGCTCTCTTTTGGTTGCGTTATCTCGTTATCGCGCTCCACCAACTGAGCCCTATTTACAACATCTGAATACAAACACAGTTTATGAGAAACAAGATGTTGACGTATCTCCGGCTTCAAACCTCTTAAAAACATCCGCGTCATTCTTTCTTCATTATCCACCAGGTGGGACGCAAACCGGGATAACTCCGCAAATTTTGCCTCGTACTGCGACACGGTCATATTATTCTGCTCCAATTTGATGAACTCCACCTCCTTCATGTGACGAATACTCTCGGGAAAGTATTTGTCGTTAAACAGATCTTGGAACTTCTCCCAAGACATCTTCAGTGCGGCAGGTTGAGTACGCTTTATCGATTCCCACCAGTAATCTGCCTCTCCTCGCAACATAAAGGCGGCAAAGGGAACCTTTTGCTCCTCGGAGCAACCCAAGACATCAAATATCTTGGTGATCTGCTTTATCCATGTTTCAGCTACAAGTGGTTTGGGTTCTCCCTTAAACTCCGGTGGTCCCAGCTCCTTAAACTGCTTAGCGGTGACCGCCTGAGAGTTTTCAGTATTTCCACCTACGTTGTGGACAGGAGCCGCTTTCACAGCTGTTGTTGCATGAATTGCATAAAGCCTCTGAACATTTGATCATTCATCATTTGGTCAGTGTTGTTGTTTGCATGAGGATTGACACCTTCCTGATGCACATTATCATGATTATTGATGTGTGGTGAATCAACAGTCGTCTGTGCTCCATTGCTATTCTCAACATTCTCGGATGCCATTTTCAGATACTGCCACAAAATAAAAATTAATTGATATGTCATATATTATCCTTATGTTATGACCGACCAATTAAATACCATGCAAATAAACTTAGGTAGGTCATACTAGCGAAGGAATTCCCCGTCTCTCCCCTCCTAGTTCTATTCTCACATCCTAGCCAGGGATCATATCCCTAAGCTTTGATACCAACTGTGACGCCCCCAAAATTAGGTATACATCACCCATCTTGGGTCGTCAGATACATAGTACAGAATACAAATACAACTGATTAATACATCTGTCGTGTACAATACGACAAAACATAAACTGTGAGTTTGAATACAAATATTATCTTCTAGAGAGTATTCATACTCAAAAGGAGTCCTCATTACATTTATTAACACACCATTACATAGAATAGTGAGGACTACTAACTAATACTATCATTCGGACCATCACTCCGTACCCCGACTTGTCCCAGCTACGTTCTCATTTCCTGAAGAGAACAGTGAAAGAAAGGGTGAGCTCAACTAGCCCAGTAAGAAATATTATGACTAAGATAATGCAGAATAAATTATCATTAGCCTTCAACAATGTTAAACTGATAAAATATAATAGACATCAAGTTTAACTGCAGCGGAACAAGCAATCCATTAAAAGAGTCAAGTAGAAAATAAACTCTACTATCTTTTATGATTTAAAAGGTTTTTCAACACTGCGATCGCTGAGACTCAGCTTAATAAAATAATCCACATCATCGAATCACCCCTGCACTACGGCCAAGGATATTCGTGTATTCATTAATGGTCATGATCATGCCAACAACTGTCCATCAATGCACTACGGGCCAATGAGGACTTTTACCACATCATTTGTAACATTACGGTCATGATTATACCGAATAATCCCTGGTCATAATCATACCAAGTCCATCTATGCACTACAGGCCACAGATGACTTTCAACATTTTATAAACATGAGGATGATGACAATGATATAAGAATTCAATAAAACAAGTTCAAGAATTAATTTATCCAGGAATTAACAACGTCCAAATTGTCAACATGATACTGCATTGTGGAGTAAAATTCAAGAATGATAGAAGAATATTTTCTTGAAAAGATACTGGATGAAACGCAACTATCAAGGATATTCCACAAATTTCATGGAGTATAGAAGTCAAAACTTAACCAACTGAGTACAATAAAGAATGGAATAACAAAAGAAATCACCATGCATGCGATAGACCGCACAGACAGGTTATTCCAACAGAATAATAAATAATGGAACCAGGTCCGGCGTAAACGCACAGACAGGATATTCCGACAGAATAATAAATAATGGAACCAGGTCCGGTGTAAAACACACAGACAGGATATTCCAACAGAATAATAATAAAACGGAACCAGGTCCGGTGTAAAACACACAGACAGGATGTTCCAACAGAATAATAAACGGAACCAGGTCCGGTGTAAAACACACAGACAGGATGTTCCAACAGAATAATAGAAGAATGTCACCAAGTATAGGGTAGACCGCGTATACTGGTTATTCCAACAGAATAATAACAAATGGAATAACAGAAGTTCTCTTCATGAATATAAAAGAAATAATATTCCCTACCGTAAAAGAACTGGATATAAGAGTAGTGAAGTAGCAGAAAACTTTTCTTCTATCTCTATATAGTCTCTCTCTATAGTTTCTCTCTCTAGAGTTCAGTGAATTCGTAAGAAAATAATGAAGGAATGAGCTTCTATTTATAGGAAAATGGAATGCATAGTAACTAATCCATGAACGGTCCAGATTGATTACTTTAATCTGACGGTCCATATTTAAAGAAAAATCTTTTAAATAAAATATAATATATTCTATTTATAGAATAACTTTAATAAAGTATTCTGTTTTATATAAAAAGATGTTTCTGTTTTATTACGTTAATAATACGAATAAAACAAAACGTCATTATCGCTAAATAATTCATATTATTAACTGACAATAATGGAATCAAACTGAGTGACTTCTCACATAAGCATTAATAATTAATACCGTGTGCTACTATGCAACCACACGTATTACTGTACTTTTACTACCGAGTAGTTCAACAGTATCAACGGTAAAACTTCCGCCGTTATTTTCATAAAGTATTTTTGTCGTTTTCTCAATCCGACAATAATTCCGTTGTGGGGTCCACCAATAATTGTACCGTCGTACGGATATTCCCCGACAAAAAGAATATTATCCGACCAATCGAATATAATATGACAACTTGCATACTTTGCAAAATTTATAAATACTACCCATAACTATTATATCAAATCCACACAATAATATAAAAAAAATTATTTCGAGAAAAATTAAATATTTATTCATAAAATCTGGGGTTTCACATTATGGAATGAATTTGATATAATGTTATAGTTGTGGGTAATATTTATAAATTTTGCAAAGTACGCAAGTTGTTATATCATATTCGATTGGTCGGGGAATATTCATTTTAACAGGGAATATTCGTACAACGGCACAATCATTGGTGGACCCCACAACGAAATTATTGTCGGATTGCGAAAATGACAAAAATACTTTATGAAAATAAAGGCGAAAGTTTTTTACCGTTAACTGTTGAAATATCCGGTGTTAAAAGTACAGTAATACGCGTTGTTGTATAGTAGCACACGGTATTGATTATTGATGCTTACGTGAGAAGTCACTCAGTTTTGTTCAATTATTGTTACAGTAATTGCGGCATAGTATCTCACGTTATTTGATTCAATTATTGTCAATATTTTATATATTATTAAAATCAATAATTGAGACGGAAAGGTTATTAATATTATTATTTGCAATATTAACGATGTCTAGAAGTTCTGTCAAGGAGAGATTTGGTCACCTAATTGTGCGCCAATAGGGAGAAATCCATATTGGAAAGCCCCCTCTTTCATGGGAACGACCTAGTCGATTAATATTGTGAATTATAATAAAAGTGCTAAATGCTGTAAAAAATATTGAGGAGATTTTTATGAAGTTTTGATGTAAATTTTGGCGTATTTTATGGACCCCCCTATTTTACCATTTTTCAAAATAATTGGGAGAAGTTATCTCAATTTTGTGTTATATATATATTAAATATTGTATATGGGTGGGTTTGTCTGGGAAAATGGTGGGGTGGGGAAACACGGGGTTACTATTGTTTTTATTATATATATATATAAATATATATATATATATAATATATATATAATATATTATTTTATTTAAAAGATTTTGTTAAATCAATATGGACCGTCCGTTTAAAAGTAAATCAATCTGGACCGTTCATGAATTAGTTACTATGCAGTCCATTCTTCTATAAATAGAAGCTCATTCCTTCATTATTTTTTACGAATTCACTGATACTCTAGAGAGAGAAGCTATAGAGAGAAAGAAGAAAAATGTTCTGCTACTTCACTACTTCTATATCCAGTACTCTTCTTTCTAATGTAAGGGGTACTATTTCTTTTGTATTCATGAAGAGAACTTCTATTATTCCAATCTTTATTATTCTGTTAGAATAACCTGCATACATGGACTACCCTATACTTGGCGAAATACTTATGTTACACATGACCTTGTTTCATTAATTATTATTCTGTTGGAATAACTTGTCTGTGCGGTCTATCGCATGCTTGGTGATTACTTTTGTTATTCCATTCTTTATTATACTCAGCTGGTTAAAGTTTTAACTTTTATACTCCATGAAATTAGTGGAATATCCTTGATATTTGCGCTTCATTCAGTATCTTTTCATGAAAATATTCTTCTGAGCATTCTTAAATTTTACTCCACAAAGAAGTATCATGTTGACAATTTGAACGTTATTGATTCCTGGATAAAATAATTCTTGAACTTATTTTATTGAATTCTTATATTATTGTCATTATCCTCATGTTTATATTTTGTTGAAAGTCATCTGTGGCCTGTAGTGTAAGACCCCAAATTTTATGAAATAAAAGTATTCAATTTTTCTTATAGTTACTATTCAGTAAATGGTTAAATTGATAAAAGGTAAAGTTAAGGGTGATATATGAATTTTTTTTTTAAACTACGCAAGTGGTTATAAAATATTCATTGTTATCGGGGAATATATTATTTTGGTCGTGAATATTCTTTCTGTCGGAAATATTCGTACAACGGCGCAGCCATATGTGGGCCCCATAACAGAATAACTGTCGGATGAAGATAACGACAAAAATTGAGTTTTTATAATTAACGGCGTAGTTGTTACCGTTAACACTGTTGGAATACCCGGTGGTTAAAATATAGTAATACGCGTGGTTGCACAGTAGCACACGATTTTACACAGTATTTTTGAAATTATTGATTCTTACGTAAGAAGGCACTACTCAATAATTGTTACAGTAATTACTGTTCAATATTTTATTTTATTGATTCAATAATTGCTACGTTAAAATTTTATATTATTGTTGTTCAATAATTGTCACTGCACAGTATTTTCCATTATCAGATCAAAAATTCATATTATTTGAATAATATTATTAGATAATATTATTGGCAATGTCTAGAAAGTTCTGTCTGAGGAGAGGTTTGGTCATCTAATTGCGCGCCAGTAAGGAGAAATCCGTATTGGAAAGCCCCCTCTTTCCTGAAAACGGCCTGGTTGTCATAAATGTGATTCTGTAATATTAATTATGAATAATTAATTATTGATTTATATGATAAGAAAATATTTATTTTATGTGAATATAAATGTTGGATATATTTTGTGGTTAAAAATAAAGGAGTTAATGTTGAGATGTTTTATCAGTATTTTTGTCGGAATGGAGGTATTAAAAATCAATCAGGGTTTTTGAGATATATTGCGGGGTTATAATTTTTAATCCGACCGTTGGATCTTTGTGATTTTTGGATATGTTCTACATATATAAGTTGAGTATATGTCCATAAATTTTGAACCGTTAAAAATAAACGTATAATTTGTTATGAATTTTAAGAGGTGACTGGTTCGGAAATTAGGTTTATAAATGATTTTGGTGGAAAATTGTAGAAATGGATGGGCCCCACTCTTGGTTGTTGAGGAAGATGGCTGATTTTTTGGTGAGTGGAATAGTAGCAGGTAAAGCCATCAGGTAGCAGGTCAAGTCTGCTTCGGCGTGCTAACATTTTCCTATAAATAGAGCGCTAAGTTAGAATTGAAAATCACACCAGAATTCATAAGTTTTCTCTCTTTCTCTCTCTATATTATTGAGCGTATTTTGTGAGTATTTTGATACGTTGAGAGTTGTTATTCGGTGCAAGGTTCCTTCGGCTTTACGTTCCGGTCAGAAATGCTGCTCTTTTGAGGTAAGGGATTTTAAGGGATTGTAAGGGATAGTAAGGAATATTAAGGGATGCTATATTCTTCATAATGATGTTATTCTTTCAATATCATTATACTAAAAAATTGGTATGAATTTTATTGTGGAATTTTTTACCTTTTTGAGTCGGGATTACTATTCACGTATACGGTACTATTCACGTATACGACACTATTCATGTATATGGCACTATTTACGTATACGACATTATTTACGTATACGGTACTATGTACGAATACAGAGTACTATTCACGAGTTACTATTCATAAATTACTATTCATGAGTTACTATTCATGAGTTACTATTCACGACAAAATTAGATTTTTTTCTGACTAACTTATCATTGATTTATGATTGTTGCTCTCGAAAATAAATGCAGTTGTTGATCATATTGTTTTATTATCATATATAATATTTTTATAACCCTGATGTTGAATTTTTCTTTCACTTGAGTGTAAAGATGGGTAAATTATTGTATGATCGTGACTGAGGAATGTGTGATGCCCCCAAAATTAGGTATACATCACCCATCTTGGGTCGTCAGATACATAGTACAGAATACAAATACAACTTACTAATACAACTGTCGTGTACAATACGACAAAACATAAACTGTGAGTTTGAATACAAATATTATCTTCTAGAGAGTATTCATACTCAAAAGGAGTCCTCATTGCATTTATTAACACACTATTACAGAGAATAGTGAGGACTACTAACTAATACTATCATTCGAACCATCACTCCGTTCCCCGACTTGCCCCAGCTACGTTCTCATTTCCTGAAGAGAACAGTGAAAGAAAGGGTGAGCTAAACTAGCCTAGTAAGAAATATTATGACTAAGATAATGCAGAATAAATTATCATTAGCCTTCAATAATGTTAAACTATAAAATATAATAGACATCAAGTTTAACTGCAGTGGAACAAGCAATCCATTAAAAGAGTCAAGTAGAAAATAAACTCTACTATCTTTTATGATTTAAAAGGTTTTTCAACACTGTTATCGCTGTGACTGTAAGACCCCGAATTTTATGAAATAAAAGTATTCAATATTTCTTATAATTACTATTCAGTAAATGGTTAATGTAACGACCCCAAAATAGGTCCATTCCATCCAACCTATTCTGAGTCGCCAAATACATGGTACAGAAAATAACTACAACTTTATTACAACAATTGTCATGTAAAATACAACAACACATATGCTGTGAGTTTGGATACAAATATATACCAAATGTGACTCATGTTCCAACCGTGGACATCACCTCACAATGACACCTTACATAAAGGTATAGTCAAAAACTGTTTTAGAAATTAGAATCTTTGGGAAGTGCTCAAGGAAACCTTCGTACATGGGAGGCCATGCGTCTAGGTTATGATAGATATCATATGGCCACAGAATTATCCTTGGTTGACCCAATAGACCCCAAAGAAAAACGAGAAGATTACTATCATATTCTTCCCAATGGTGAGTCTTCTCTTGACATATCATTATCTCTAATGTCTCTAATTGAGAATTATACTTCAAACAAACACCAAGATTATATAGGTAGTGCTCGTATATATACTCAGCAAGTGGATGAGCACATTCCTGTCTTATGATGACACGAGGTTGTATGTCGTTAGACATCTTGTATGATAGTGACAAAACACCCTTCCAACGTTGGGTTCGCCTCACCCTATTTTCTTCACCAAATATAACTACTAAATGATGACCACCGTTTTATTCTCTTGTTACCCTCGCTCGACCCAGCTACACTCTTATTACCTGAAAGGAATTGTGAAGCAAAAGGGTGAGCACAACTAGCTCAGTAAAGAATATCATGACTAAAGATAATTAAATTATCAATAGCCTTCATCAATAATAAATCAGAGATTTAGAACATATGGTAAATGATAAAAATTTCAACCATAGTTGCAGCGGAACGAGCAATCCATTAGAAGAGTCAAATAGACTATAAAGTCTATTATCTTCTCCATGTTAAAAATCCACCAACAATATTTTATCCATGTAACATCACTCAACAGTTCCTTTCCACAATCATATGAATAACTCATAATCATAATTGTGACTATAAATTTTTCTTCGCACCCAGGACGAAGAATATTTTCATCACCTGTCTTTACCTGAAACATCAAAGATCATGGTTATACCAAATCACAGTTCCTGTTTATAATCATACTAACAAATCCATCTTTGCACTACGGGCCAAAGATATTCATCAACAAACCATCTTTGCACTACGGGCCAAAGATATTCAACAACAGTTCATCTTTGCACTACAGGCCAAAGATATTCATCAACAGGCCATCTTTGCACTACATGCCAAAGATATTCATCAACAATTCATATTTGCACTACAGGCCAAATATATTCATATCTCAAAGAAATATATAATCATTTCAGAATTTATATAAACAATAATTATAACCATGTTGATCAATTCACCTTTGCACTTAAGCTTAAGATATTCAATTATAAATTCAATGGTCATGATCATACCAGTCACAATTCAACTTTGCACTACAGGCCAAAGAGAACCCTAGTCATGATCATACCAATAATCTACCCATCTTTACACTCAGTGAAAGAGAATTTCAACATCAGGGTTATAAAAATGTTATATATGATGATAAAAATAATATGATCAACATATAGTTTTAATCTCAAGAGTAATATTCGTAACTCATGAATAGTAAATCGTGAATAGTAACTCATGAATAGTAACCCCGACACAAAAGATAGAAATTCCACAATAAAATCCATACCAATATTTCGGTATAATGATATTGAAAGAATAACATTACTTAAATTTATAAACAATTTATTTTAATTGTTTACACTTTACTAATTAATGCATTTAATCATCATAAAATGCCAACTCTTACAATTTCATCATCAATAACCAAAACCCTCATCAAAAATCTGCATATACCTCATATAGGATTCTCAAGCCATAAAATCCTATTTTCCAATTTTCTTTCTTCACAAAACATATTTAATTCATTTACTCATAACTAGACCATTTTCATGAAAAATACCAAATCAGTTCCAAAAATATTTCTTTTCTGGGATTTAGCATAATATAGTCCCATAGTGAACATATATTTTTCTCAGAATTTTTAAAAGTCATTTACTATTTTTCATATGGCCAAAATAGCCGAATATTTAGACATTTATCAAAAATTGTACTTTTGTCTAAAAATTCTGAAATTTACAGAGTATACTTCTATCATATACATGTACTCCCAATAAAAATTTCATCAATTTTGGAGTTAACCACAAGGAATTATAAGCTGTTACTTTTAAAATAGTCTTTTCTCATAAAATTCATAACTCTCAATCTATACATCCAAAAATCACCATTTTTGGACACAATCAAGAAAACTCATCAAAATATCATTTCAAATTTTTCCAGAATTTTTGAAGATCAGAAAAATTACGAAACTGAAAATCATAACAACCCTTAAAATCCCTTAATATCCCTTACTATCCCTTACCTCAAAAGAGCAGTACTTCTGACTGGATATCGGATATGATGCTGAAGAAAACTTGCACTGATGAATAGCAACTCACCAAGTATCTAAAAACTCACAAAATATGCTTCATAATATAGAGAGAGAAAGAGAGAAAGCTTATGTTTCTGGTGTGATTTTCAATTCTAACTTAGCCCTCTATTTATAGGAAAATTTTGGTAGGTTTGACCTGCAACCTGATGGCTTTACCTGCTACTATTCCCACCCACCACATTTGAAATATAATTCAGCACATTTCTTCACCAACCACAAGTGGGGCCCACCAATTCTAGAATTTTCCACCAAAAATGATTTATAACCTGATTTCTGAATCAGCCATCTCTTAAAATTCATAACAAATCATACGTTCATTTTTAACGGTTCAAAATTTGTGGACATATACTCAACTTATATATGTATAACATATCCAAAAATTACCACGATCCAACGGTCGGATTAAAAATTATAACCCCCGCAAAATATCTCAAAAACCCTGATTTTTAATACCTCCATTCCGACAAAAATACTGATAAAAACCTCAACATTAACTCCTTCATTTTTTAACCACAAAAATATATCCCTCGTTTATATCCACATAAAATAAATATTTCCTTATCATATGAATCAATAATTAATTATTCACAAATAATATTACAGAATCACATTTATGACAACCAGGCCGTTCCCAGGAAAGAGGGGGCTTTCCAATAAGGATTTCTCCTTACTAGCGCGCAATTAGATGACCAAACCTCTCCTTAGACAGAACTTTCTAGACATTGCCAATAATGTTATCTAATAATATTATTCAAATAATATGAATTATTGATCTGATAATAGAAAATACTGTGCAACAACAATTATTGAAACAACAATAATATAAAATATCAACGCAGCAATTATTGAATCAATAAAATAAAATATTGAACAGTAATTACTGTAACAATTATTGAGTAGTGCCTTCTTACGTAAGAATCAATAATTTCAAAAATACTATGCAATACCGTGTGCTACTGTGCAATAACGCGTATTACTGTATTTTAACCACCGGGTATTCCAACAGTGTTAACGGTAACAACTACGCCGTTATTTGTAAAAACTCAAATTTGTCATTTTCTTCACCCGACAGTTATTCGTTATGGGGCCCACAAATAGCTGCGCCGTCGTACGAATATTTCCCGACAGAAAGAATATTCCACGACCAAACGAATATTCCCCGACAACAATGAATATTTTATAACCACTTGTGTATTTTGAAAAAAAATTTATATATCACCCTTAACTTTAACATTTATCAATTTAACCATTTACTGAATAGAAAAATTGAATACTTTTATTTCATAAAATTCGGGGTCTTACAGTTAAATTGATAAATGTTAAAGTTACGGGTGATATATGAATTTTTTTCAAAATACGCAAGTGGTTATAAAATAATCATTGTTGTCGTGGAATATTCGTTTGGTCGTAGAATATTCTTTCTGTCGGGAATATTCGTACGACGGCGCAGCTATTTGTGGGCCCCATAACAGAATAACTGTCGGGTGAAGAAAACGACAAATTAAGTTTTTACAAATAACGGCGTAGTTGTTACCGTTAACACTGTTGGAATACCCGGTGGTTAAAATACAGTAATACGCGTTATTGCACAGTAGCACACGATATTGCACAGTATTTTTGAAATTATTGATTCTTACGTAAGAAGGCACTACTCAATAATTGTTACAGTAATTACTGTTCAATATTTTATTTTATTGATTCAATAATTGCTACGTTGAAATTTTGTATTATTGTTGTTCAATAATTATTGCTGCACAGTATTTCTCATTATCAGATCAATAATTCATATTATTTGAATAGTATTATTCGATAGCATTATTGGCAATGTCTAGAAAGTTCTGTCTAAGGAGAGGTTTGGTCATCTAATTGCGCGCCAGTAAGGAGAAATCCTTATTGAAAAGCCCCCTCTTTCCTGGGAACGGCCTGGTTGTCATAAATGTGATTCTGTAATATTATTTGTGAATAATTAATTATTGATTTATATGATAAGAAAATATTTATTTTATGTGGATATAAATGAGGGATATATTTTTGTGGTTAAAAATGAAGGAGTTAATGTTGAGGTTTTTTGTAAGACCCCGAATTTTATGAAATAAAAGTATTCAATTTTTCTTATAATTACTATTCAGTAAATGGTTAAATTGATAAATGTTAAAGTTACGGGTGATTATAAAATATTCGTTATTGTCGGAGAATATTCGTTTGGTCGTGGAATATTCTTTCTGTCGGGGAATATTCGTACGACGGCGCAGCTATTTGTGGGCCCCATAACGAATAACTGTCGGGTGAAGAAAACGACAAATTTGAGTTTTTACAAATAACGGCGTAGTTGTTACCGTTAACACTGTTGAAATACCCGGTGGTTAAAATACAGTAATACGCGTTATTGCACAGTAGCACACGGTATTGCATAGTATTTTTGAAATTATTGATTCTTACGTAAGAAGGCACTACTCAATAATTGTTACAGTAATTACTGTTCAATATTTTATTTTATTGATTCAATAATTGCTACGTTGAAATTTTATATTATTGTTGTTCAATAATTGTTGCTGCACAGTATTTTCCTTTATCAGATCAATAATTCATATTATTTGAATAATATTATTAGATAACATTATTGGCAATGTCTAGAAAGTTCTGTCTAAGGAGAGGTTTGGTCATCTAATTGCGCGCTAGTAAGGAGAAATCCTTATTGGAAAGCCCCCTCTTTCCTGGGAACGGCCTGGTTGTCATAAATGTGATTCTGTAATATTATTTGTGAATAATTAATTATTGATTCATATGATAAGGAAATATTTATTTTATGTGGATATAAATGAGGGATATATTTTTGTGGTTAAAAATGAAGGAGTTAATGTTGAGGTTTTTATCTGTATTTTTGTCGGAATGGAGGTATTGAAAATCAAATTAGGGTTTTTGAGATATTTTGCGGGGGTTATAATTTTTAATCCGACCGTTGGATCGTGGTAATTTTTGGATATGTTATACATATATAAGTTGAGTATATGTCCACAAATTTTGAACCGTTAAAAATGAACGTATGATTTGTTATGAATTTTACGAGATGACTGGTTCAGAAATTGTTGAATTTTCGGAGTTAATCATTTTGGTGGAAAATTCTAGAATTGGTGGGCCCCACTTGTGGTTGGTGAAGAAATGTGCTGAATTATATTTCAAATGTGGTGGGTGGGAATAGTAGCAGGTAAAGCCATCAGGTTGCAGGTCAAACCTACCAAAATTTTCCTATAAATAGAGGGCTAAGTTAGAATTGAAAATCACACCAGAAACATAAGCTTTCTCTCTTTCTCTCTCTATATTATGAAGCATATTTTGTGAGTTTTTAGATACTTGGTGAGTTGCTATTCATCAGTGCAAGTTTCCCTCAGCATCATATCCGATATCCAGTCAGAAGTACTGCTCTTTTGAGGTAAGGGATAGTAAGGGATTGTAAGGGATAGTAAGGGATTTTAAGGGTTGTTATATTTTTCAGTTTCGTAATTTTTCTGACCTTTAAAAATTCTGGAAAAATTTGAAATGATATTTTGATGAGTTTTCTTGATTGTGTCCAAAAATGGTGATTTTTGGATGTATAGATTGAGAGTTATGAATTTTATGAGAAAAGACTATTTTAAAAGTAACAGCTTATAATTCCTTGTGGTTAACTCCAAAATTGATAAAATTTTTATTGGGAGTACATGTATATGATAGAAGTATACTCTGTAAATTTCAGAATTTTTAGACAAAAGTACAATTTTTGATAAATGTCTAAATATTCGGCTATTTTGGCCATATGAAAAATAGTAAATGACTTTTAAAAATTCTGAGAAAAATATATGTTCACTATGGGACTATATTATGCTAAATTCCAGAAAAGAAATATTTTTGGAACTGATTTGGTATTTTTCATGAAAATGGTCTAGTTATGAGTAAATGAATTAAATATGTTATGTGAAGTAAGAAAATTGAAAAATAGGATTTTATGGCTTGAGAATCCTATATGAGGTATATGCAGATTTTTGATGAGGGTTTTGGTTATTGGTGATGAAATCTTATGAGTTTGGCATTTTGGATGATTAAATGCATTATTTAGTAAAGTAAAAATTAAAATAAATTGTTTATAAATTTAAGAAATGTTATTCTTTCAATATCATTATACCGAAATATTGGTATGGATTTTATTGTGGAATTTCTACCTTTTGAGTCGGGATTACTATTCACGAGTTACTATTCACGAGTTACTATTCATAATTCATGGGTTACTATTCACGAGTTACTATTCATGATAAAATTGGTTTCTTTTTCTGACCAAATTATAGTTGAGTTATGAATATTACTCTTGAGATTAAATCTATATGTTGATTATATTATTTTTATTATCATATATAATATTTTTATAACCCTGATGTTGAATTTCTCTTTCACTTGAGTGTAAAGATGGATAAATTATTGGTATGATCATGACTGAAAAATATCTTTGGCCTGTAGTGCAAAGATGAATTGTTAACTGGTATGATCATGACCATTGAATTTATAATTGAATATCTTTAGCTTAAGTGTAAAGATGAATTGATTAACATGGTTATAATTATTGTTTATATAAATTCTGAAATGATTATATATTTCTTTGAGATATGAATATATTTGGCCTGTAGTGCAAATATGAATTGTTGATGAATATCTTTGGCATGTAGTGCAAAGATGGCCTGTTGATGAATATCTTTGGCCTGTAGTGCAAAGATGAACTGTTGTTGAATATCTTTGGCCTGTAGTGCAAAGATGGTTCGTTGATGAATATCTTTGGCCCGTAGTGCAAAGATGGATTTGTTAGTATGATTATAAACAGGAACTGTGATTTGGTATAACCATGATCTTTGATGTTTCAGGTAAAGACAGGTGATGAAAATATTCTTCGTCCTGGGTGCGAAGAAAAATTTATAGTCACAATTATGATTATGAGTTATTCATATGATTGTGGAAAGGAACTGTTGAGTGATGTTACATGGATAAAACATTGTTGGTGGATTTTTAACATGGAGAAGATAATAGACTTTATAGTCTATTTGACTCTTCTAATGGATTGCTCGTTCCGCTGCAACTATGGTTGAAATTTTTATCATTTACCATATGTTCTAAATCTCTGATTTATTGTTGATGAAGGCTATTGATAATTGAATTATCTTTAGTCATGATATTCTTTACTGAGCTAGTTGTGCTCACCCTTTTGCTTCACAATTCCTTTCAGGTAATAAGAGTGTAGCTGGGTCGAGCGGGGTAACAAGGGAATAGAACGGTGGTCATCATTTAGTAGTTATATTTGGTGAAGAAAATAGGGTGAGGCAAACCCAACGTTGGAAGGGTGTTTTGTCACTATCATACAAGATGTCTAATGACATACAACCTCGTGTCATCATAGGACAGGGTTGTGCTCATCCACTTGCTGAGTATATCTATGGGCACTACCTATATAATCTTGGTGTTTGTTTGAAGTATAATTCTCAATTAGAGACAGTGGAGATAATGATAAGTCAAGAGAAGACTCACCATTGGGAAGAATATGATAGTAATCTTCTCGTTTTTCTTTGGGGTCTATTGGGTCAACCAAGGATAATTCTGTGGCCATATGATATCTATCATAA
Source organism: Panax notoginseng (assembly GCA_016801055.1). NCBI lineage: Eukaryota > Viridiplantae > Streptophyta > Magnoliopsida > Apiales > Araliaceae > Panax > Panax notoginseng. The sequence continues at coordinate 146,085,514 of CM029018.1, read as the reverse complement.
CCTAGACGCGTGGCCTCCCATGTACGAAGGTTTCCTTGAGCACTTCCCAAAGATTCTAATTTCTAAAACAGTTTTTGACTATACCTTTATGTAAGGTGTTATTGTGAGGTGATGTCCACGGTTGGAACATGAGTCACATTTGGTATATATTTGTATCCAAACTCACAGCATATGTGTTGTTGTATTTTGCACGACAATTGTTGTAATAAAGTTGTAGTTATTTTCTGTACCATGTATTTGGCGACTCAAAATGGGTTGGATGGAATGGACCTATTTTGGGGTTGTCACAGGTGGTATCAGAGCTATAAGTAAAGAGCCCGAGCCTCTCGCTGGTGACTTCCTGTTGATGGGGATGCACCGAAGCCAGACTCTCCGTAGGGGACGCCGTTCTGCGGTGGCAAACTGATAGGTACCATTGTGAGGTGTTGTGGTTGAAGCACCATGAGAGTTACATTTGGTATCAGAGCTATAAGTAAAGAGCCCCGAGCCTCTCGCTGGTGACTTCCTGTTGATGGGGGATGCACCGAAGCCAGACTCTCCGTAGGGGACGCCGTTCTGCGGTGGCAAACTGATAGGTATCAATGTAAGGTGCTGACATAGGTTGGTGTCCAGAGTCACATTTGGTATCAGAGCTTGGGGATATAATCTCTGGCGGAGATCGGGGAATACAACTAGGAGGGGAGAGATGAGTAAATCCTTCGCTAGTGTGTCCTACCTAAGCTTATTTGTTGGTCAGTCATAATATCGGGATATTATGTGATATGTTAATTTGTTAAATTAACACTTGATTTGAAGCTGTATTCTAGAATGTTATTTGAAATACAGGAGATGAGCAATGGAGAAATTATGATGACAGAGAAGATGGAATTTGAAATGAAAGGAAGGTATTCTCAACTCTTTGAAATACCAGGTACGTAAATTTCGGGGACGAAATTTCATAAGGAGGGGAGATTGTAAGACCCCGAATTTTATGAAATAAAAGTATTCAATTTTTCTTATAATTACTATTCAGTAAATGGTTAAATTGATAAATGTTAAAGTTAAGGGTGATTATAAAATATTCGTTATTGTCGGGGAATATTCGTTTGGTCGTGAAATATTCTTTCTGTCGGGGAATATTCGTACGACGGCGCAGCTATTTGTGGGCCCCATAACGAATAACTGTCGGGTGAAGAAAACGACAAATTTGAGTTTTTACAAATAACGGCGTAGTTGTTACCGTTAACACTGTTGAAATACCCGGTGGTTAAAATACAGTAATACGCGTTATTGCACAGTAGCACACGGTATTGCATAGTATTTTTGAAATTATTGATTCTTACGTAAGAATGCACTACTCAATAATTGTTACAGTAATTACTGTTCAATATTTTATTTTATTGATTCAATAATTGCTACGTTGAAATTTTATATTATTGTTGTTCAATAATTGTTGCTGCACAGTATTTTCCTTTATCAGATCAATAATTCATATTATTTGAATAATATTATTAGATAACATTATTGGCAATGTCTAGAAAGTTCTGCCTAAGGAGAGGTTTGGTCATCTAATTGCGCGCTAGTAAGGAGAAATCCTTATTGGAAAGCCCCCTCTTTCCTGGGAACGGCCTGGTTGTCATAAATGTGATTCTGTAATATTATTTGTGAATAATTAATTATTGATTCATATGATAAGGAAATATTTATTTTATGTGGATATAAATGAGGGATATATTTTTGTGGTTAAAAATGAAGGAGTTAATGTTGAGGTATTTTATCTGTATTTTTATCGGAATGGAGGTATTAAAAAAATTAGGATTTTTGAGATATTTTGCGGGGGTTATAATTTTTAATCCGACCGTTGGATCGTGGTAATTTTTGGATATGTTATACATATATAAGTTGAGTATATGTCCATAAATTTTGAACCGTTAAAAATGAATGTATGTTTTGTTATGAATTTTATGAGATGACTGGTTCAGAAATTGTTGAATTTTCGGAGGTTATCATTTTGGTGAAAAATTCTAGAATTGGTGGGCCCCACTTGTGGTTGGTGAAAAATGTGCTGAATTATATTTCAAATGTGGTGGGTGAGAATAGTAGCAGGTAAAGCCATCAGGTTGCAGGTCAAACCTACCAAAATTTTCCTATAAATAGAGGGCTAAGTTAGAATTGAAAATCACACCAGAAACATAAGCTTTCTCTCTTTCTCTCTCTATATTATGAAGCATATTTTGTGAGTTTTTAGATACTTGGTGAGTTGCTATTCATCAGTGCAAGTTTCCTTCAGCATCATATCCGATATCCAGTCAGAAGTACTGCTCTTTTGAGGTAAGGGATAGTAAGGGATTGTAAGGGATTTTAAGGGTTGTTATTTTTCAGTTTCGTAATTTTTCTGACCTTCAAAAATTCTGGAAAAATATGAAATGATATTTTGATGAGTTTTCTTGATTGTGTCCAAAAATGGTGATTTTTGGATGTATAGATTGAGAGTTATGAATTTTATGAGAAAAGACTATTTTAAAAGTAACAGCTTATAATTCCTTGTGGTTAACTCCAAAATTGATGAAATTTTTATTGGGAGTACATGTATATGATAGAAGTATACTCTGTAAATTTTAGAATTTTTAGACAAAAGTACAATTTTTGATAAATGTCTAAATATTCGGCTATTTTGGCCAAATGAAAAATAGTAAATGACTTTTAAAAATTCTGAGAAAAATATATGTTCACTATGGGACTATATTATGCTAAATTCCAGAAAAGAAATATTTTTGGAACTGATTTTATATTTTTCATGAAAATGGTCTAGTTATGAGTAAATGAATTAAATATGTTATGTGAAGTAAGAAAATTGAAAAATAGGATTTTATGACTTGAGAATCCTATATGAGGTATATGCAGAATTTTGATGAGGGTTTTGGTTATTGGTGATGAAATCTTATGAGTTGGCATTTTGAATGATTAAATGCATTATTTAGTAAAGTAAAAATTAAAATAAATTGTTTATAAATTTAAGAAATGTTATTCTTTCAATATCATTATACCGAAATATTGGTATGGATTTTATTGTGGAATTTCTACCTTTTTGAGTCGGGATTACTATTCACGAGTTACTATTCACGAGTTACTATTCATGAGTTACTATTCATGATTACTATTCACGAGTTACTATTCATGACAAAATTGGTTTCTTTTTCTGACCAAATTATAGTTGAGTTATGAATATTACTCTTGAGATTAAATCTATATGTTGATTATATTATTTTTATTATCATATATAACATTTTTATAACTCTGATGTTGAATTTCTCTTTCACTTGAGTGTAAAGATGGTAAATTATTGGTATGATTGTGACTGAAAAATGTCTTTGGCCTGTAGTGCAAAGATGAATTGTTGACTGGTATGATCATGACCATTGAATTTATAATTGAATATCTTTAGCTTAAGTGTAAAGATGAATTGATTAACATGGTTATAATTATTGTTTATATAAATTCTGAAATGATTATATATTTCTTTGAGATATGAATATATTTGGCCTGTAGTGCAAATATGAATTGTTGATGAATATCTTTGGCATGTAGTGCAAAGATGGCCTGTTGATGAATATCTTTGGCCTGTAGTGCAAAGATGAACTGTTGTTGAATATCTTTGGCATGTAGTGCAAAGATGGTTCGTTGATGAATATCTTTGGCCCGTAGTGCAAAGATGGATTTGTTAGTATGATTATAAATAGGAACTGTGATTTGGTATAACCATGATCTTTGATGTTTCAGGTAAAGACAGGTGATGAAAATATTCTTCGTCCTGGGTGCGAAGAAAAATTTATAGTCATAATTATGATTATGAGTTATTCATATGATTGTGGAAAGGAACTGTTGAGTGATGTTACATGGATAAAATATTATTGGTGGATTTTTAACATGGAGAAGATAATAGACTTTATAGTCTATTTGACTCTTCTAATGGATTGCTAGTTCCGCTGCAACTATGGTTGAAATTTTTATCATTTACCATATGTTCTAAATCTCTGATTTATTGTTGATGAAGGCTATTGATAATTGAATTATCTTTAGTCATGATATTCTTTACTGAGCTAGTTGTGCTCACCCTTTTGCTTCGCAATTCCTTTCAGGTAATAAGAGTGTAGCTGGGTCGAGCGGGGGTAACAAGGGAATAGAACGGTGGTCATCATTTAGTAGTTATATTTGGTGAAGAAAATAGGGTGAGGCAAACCCAACGTTGGAAGGGTGTTTTGTCACTATCATACAAAATGTCAAATGACATACAACCTCGTGTCATCATAGGACAGGGTTGTGCTCATCCACTTGCTGAGTATATCTATGGGCACTACCTATATAATCTTGGTGTTTGTTTGAAGTATAATTCTCAATTAGAGACAGTGGAGATAATGATAAGTCAAGAGAAGACTCACCATTGGGAAGAATTTGATAGTAATCTTCTCGTTTTTCTTTGGGGTCTATTGGGTCAACCAAGGATAATTCTGTGGCCATATGATATCTATCAAAACCTAGACGCGTGGCCTCCCATGTAACGAACCCAAAATAGGTCCATTCCATCCAACCCATTCTGAGTCGTCAAATACATGGTACAGAAAACAACTACAACTTTATTACAACAATTGTCGTGCAAAATACAACAACACATATGCTGTGAGTTTGGATACAAATATATACCAAATGTGACATTGGACACCATCATGTATCAACACTTCACAAAGGTACCTTACATAAAGGTATAGTCAAAAACTGTTCTAGAAATTAGAATCTTTGGGAAGTGCTCAAGGAAACTTTCGTACATGGGAGGCCACGCGTCTAGGTTATGATAGATATCATATGGCCACAGAATTATCCTTGGTTGACCCAATAGACCCCAAAGAAAAACGAGAAGATTACTATCATATTCTTCCCAATGGTGAGTCTTCTCTTGACTTATCATTATCTCCACTGTCTCTAATTGAGAATTATACTTCAAACAAATACCAAGATTATATAGATAGTGCCCATAGATATACTCAGCAAGTGGATGAGCACAACCCTGTCTTATGATGACACGAGGTTGTATGTCATTAGACATCTTGTATGATAGTGACAAAACACCCTTTCAACATTGGGTTCGCCTCACCCTATTTTCTTCACCAAATATAACTACTAAATGATGACCACCGTTCTATTCCCTTGTTACCCCCGCTCGACCCAGCTACACTCTTATTACCTGAAAGGAATTGTGAAGCAAAAGGGTGAGCACAACTAGCTCAGTAAAGAATATCATGACTAAAGATAATTCAATTATCAATAGCCTTCATCAACAATAAATCAGAAATTTAGATCATATGGTAAATGATAAAAATTTTAACCATAGTTGCAGCGGAACGAGCAATCCATTAGAAGAGTCAAATAGACTATAAAGTCTATTATCTTCTCCATGTTAAAAATCCACCAACAATATTTTATCCCTGTAACATCAATCAACAATTCTGGTCCACAATCATATGAATAACTCATAATCATAACTGTAGTTCTAAATTCCTCTTCTCATCCAGGACGATGATAATTTTCATCACCTATCTTTACCTGAAACATCAAAGATCATGGTTACACCAAATCACATTTCCTGTTCATAATCATACTAATAACTTCATCTTTGCACTACGGCCAAAGATATTCATTTGTATCACCAGTTGGTCATGTTTATCTCAACATCTGTTCATCTTTGCACTACTGGCCAAAGATATTCAACAACATGTCATCTTTGCACTACGGGCCAAAGATATTCATCAACAATTCATCTTTGCACTACAGGCCAAAGATATTCATCAATATTTCATCTTTGCACTAAAGGCCAAAGATATTAATATCTCAAAGAAATATATAATCATTTCAGAATTTATATAAACAATAATTATAACCATGTTGATCAATTCACCTTTGCACTTAAGCTAAAGATATTCACTTATAAATTCAATGGTCATGATCATACCAGTCACAATTCAACTTTGCACTACAGGCCAAAGAGAACCCTAGTCATGATCATACCAATAATCTACCCATCTTTACACTCTAGTGAAAGAGAATTTCAACATCAGGGTTATAAAAATGTTATATATGATAATAAAATCAATATAATCAATACATACCAGTATTTCGGTATAATGAAACCAATTTTTATCGTGAATAGTAACTCGTGAATAGTAACTCATGAATAGTAACTCGACACAAAAAGGTAAAAATTCCACAATAAATCCATACCAGTATTTCGGTATAATGATATTGAAAGAATAATATTTCTTAAGCTTATAAACAATTTATTTAAATTGTTTACACTTTACTAAATAATGCATTTAATCATTCTAAAATACCAAACTCATAAGATTTTATCACCAATAATCAAAACCCTCATCAAAAATCTACATATACCTCATATAGGATTCTCAAGTCATAAAATCCTATTTTCCAATTTTCTTACTTCACAAAACATATTTAATATATTTACTCATAACTAGACTATTTTCATGAAAAATACCAAATCAGTACCAAAAATATTTCTTTTCTAAGATTTAGCATAATATAGTCCCATAGTGAACATATATTTTTCTCAGAATTTTTAAAAGTCATTTACTATTTTTCATATGGCCGAAACAGCCGAATATTTAGACATTTATCAAAAATTGTACTTTTATCCAAAAATTCTGAAATTTACAGAGTATACTTCTATCATATTCATGTACTCCCAATAAAAATTTTATCAATTTTGGAGTTAACCACAAGGAATTATAAGCGACTACTTTTAAAATAGTCTTTTCTCATAAAATTCATAACTCTCAATCTATACATCCAAAAATCACCATTTTTGGACACAATCAAGAAAACTCATCAAAATATCATTTCAAATTTTTCCAGAATTTTTGAAGATCAGAAAAATTACGAAACTGAAAATCATAACAACCCTTAAAATCCCTTAATATCCCTTACCTCAAAAGAGCAGTACTTCTGACTGGATATCGGATATGATGCTGAAGGAAACTTGCACTAATGAATAGCAACTCACCATGTATCTAAAAACTCACAAACTATGCTTCATAATATAGAGAGAGAAAGAGAGAAAGCTTATGTTTCTGGTGTGATTTTCAATTCTAACTTAGCCCTCTATTTATAGGAAAATTTTGGTAGGTTTGACCTGCAACCTGATGGCTTTACCTGCTACTATTTCCACCCACCACATTTGAAATATAATTCAGCACATTTCTTCACCAACCACAAGTGGGGCCCACCAATTCTAGAATTTTCTACCAAAATGATAAACTCCGAAAATTCAACAATCTCTGAACCAGTCATCTCGTAAAATTCATAATAAATCATACGTTCATTTTTAACGGTTCAAAATTTGTGGGCATATACTCAACTTATATATGTATAACATATCCAAAAATTACCACGATCCAACGGTCGGATTAAAAATTATAACCCCCGCAAAATATCTCAAAAACCCTGATTTTTAATACCTCCATTCCGACAAAAATACGGATAAAAATCTCAACATTAACTCCTTCATTTTTTAACCACAAAAATATATCCCTCATTTATATCCACATAAAATAAATATTTTCTTATCATATGAATCAATAATTAATTATTCACAAATAATATTACAGAATCACATTTATGACAACCAGGCCGTTCCCAGGAAAGAGGGGGCTTTCCAATAAGGATTTCTCCTTACTGGCGCGCAATTAGATGACCAAACCTCTCCTTAGACAGAACTTTCTAGACATTGCCAATAATGTTATCTAATAATACTATTCAAATAATATGAATTATTGATCTGATAATAGGAAATACTGTGCAGCAATAATTATTGAACAACAATAATACAAAATTTCAACGTAGCAATTTTTGAATCAATAAAATAAAATATTGAACAGTAATTACTGTAACAATTATTGAGTAGTGTCTTCTTACGTAAGAATCAATAATTTCAAAAATACTATGCAATACTGTGTGCTACTGTGCAATAACGCGTATTACTGTATTTTAACCACAGGGTATTCCAACAGTGTTAATGGTAATAACTACGCCGTTATTTGTAAAAATTTAAATTTGTCGTTTTCTTCACCCGACAGTTATTCTGTTATGAGGCCCACAAATAGCTGCGCCGTTGTACGAATATTCCCCGACAGAAAGAATATTCCACGACCAAACGAATATTCCCCGACAACAATGATTATTTTATAACCACTTGTGTATTTTGAAAAAAAATCACATTTCACCCATAACTTTAAACTTTTATCAATTTAACCATTTACTGAATAGTAATTATAAGAAAAATTGAATACTTTTATTTCATAAAATTCGGGGTCTTACATCCCATGTACGAAAGTTTCCTTGAGCACTTCCCAAAAATTCTAATTTCTAAAACAGTTTTTGACTATACCTTTATGTAAGGTGTTATTGTGAGGTGATGTCCACGGTTGGAACATGAGTCACATTTGGTATATATTTGTATCCAAACTCACAGCGTATGTGTTGTTGTATTTTGCACGACAATTGTTGTAATAAAGTTGTAGTTATTTTCTGTACCATGTATTTGACGACTCAAAATGGGTTGGATGGAATGGACCTATTTTGGGGTTGTCACATTTTTATCAGTATTTTTGTCGGAATAGAGGTATTAAAAATCAGGGTTTTTGAGATATTTTGCGGGGGTTATAATTTTTAATCCGACCGTTGGATCGTGGTAATTTTTGGATATGTTATACATATATAAGTTGAGTATATGTCCACAAATTTTGAACCGTTAAAAATGAACGTATGATTTGTTATGAATTTTACGAGATGACTGGTTCAGAAATTGTTGAATTTTCGGAGTTTATCATTTTGGTGGAAAATTCTAGAATTGGTGGGCCCCACTTGTGGTTGGTGAAGAAATGTGCTGAATTATATTTCAAATGTGGTGGGTGGGAATAGTAGCAGGTAAAGCCATCAGGTTGCAGGTCAAACCTACCAAAATTTTTCTATAAATAGAGGGCTAAGTTAGAATTGAAAATCACACCAGAAACATAAGTTTTCTCTCTTTCTCTCTCTATATTATGAAGCATATTTTGTGAGTATTTAGATACTTTGAGAGTTGCTATTCAGTGCAAGTTTCCTTCAGCATCATATCGGATATCCAGCCAGAAGTACTGCTCTTTTGAGGTAAGGGATATTAAGGGATTTTAAGGGTTGTTATGATTTTCAGTTTCGTAATTTTTCTGATCTTCAAAAATTTTAGAAAAATATGAAATGATATTTTGATGAGTTTTCTTGATTGTGTCCAAAAATGGTGATTTTTGGATGTATAGATTGAGAGTTATGAATTTTATGAGAAAAGACTATTTTAAAAGTAACAGCTTATAATTCCTTGTGGTTAACTCCAAAATTGATGAAATTTTTATTGGGAGTACATGTATATGATAGAAGTATACTCTGTAAATTTCAGAATTTTTAGACAAAAGTACAATTTTTGATAAATGTCTAAATATTCGGCTATTTTGGCCATATGAAAAATAGTAAATGACTTTTAAAAATTCTGAGAAAAATATATGTTCACTATGGGACTATATTATGCTAAATCCCAGAAAAGAAATATTTTTGGAACTGATTTGGTATTTTTTATAAAAATGGTCTAGTTATGAGTAAATGAATTAAATATGTTTTGTGAAGAAAGAAAATTGGAAAATAGGATTTTATGGCTTGAGAATCCTATATGAGGTATATGCAGATTTTTTATGAGGGTTTTGGTTATTGATGATGAAATTGTAAGAGTTGGCATTTTATGATGATTAAATGCATTAATTAGTAAAGTGTAAACAATTAAAATAAATTGTTTATAAATTTAAGTAATGTTATTCTTTCAATATCATTATACCGAAATATTGGTATGAATTTTATTGTAGAATTTCTATCTTTTGTGTCGGGGTTACTATTCATGAGTTACGAATATTACTCTTGAGATTAAAACTATATGTTGATCATATTATTTTTATCATCATATATAACATTTTTATAACCCTGATGTTGAAATTCTCTTTCACTGGAGTGTAAAGATGGATAGATTATTGGTATGATCATGACTAGGGTTCTCTTTGGCCTGTAGTGCAAAGTTGAATTGTGACTGGTATGATCATGACCATTGAATTTATAATTGAATATCTTAAGCTTAAGTGCAAAGGTGAATTGATCAACATGGTTATAATTATTGTTTATATAAATTCTGAAATGATTATATATTTCTTTGAGATATGAATATATTTGGCCTGTAGTGCAAATATGAATTGTTGATGAATATCTTTGGCATGTAGTGCAAAGATGGCCTGTTGATGAATATCTTTGGCCTGTAGTGCAAAGATGAACTGTTGTTGAATATCTTTGGCCCGTAGTGCAAAGATGGTTTGTTGATGAATATCTTTGGCCCGTAGTGCAAAGATGATTTGTTGATGAATATCTTTAGCCCGTAGTGTAAAGATGGATTTGTTAGTATGATTATAAACAGGAATTGTGATTTGGTATAACCATGATCTTTGATGTTTCAGGTAAAGACAGGTGATGAAAATATTCTTCGTCCTGGGTGCGAAGAAAAATTTATAGTCACAATTATGATTATGAGTTATTCATATGATTGTGGAAAGGAACTGTTGAGTGATGTTACATGGATAAAACATTGTTGGTGGATTTTTAACATGGAGAAGATAATAGACTTTATAGTCTATTTGACTCTTCTAATGGATTGCTCGTTCCGCTGCAACTATGGTTGAAATTTTTATCATTTACCATATGTTCTAAATCTCTGATTTATTATTGATGAAGGCTATTGATAATTTAATTATCTTTAGTCATGATATTCTTTACTGAGCTAGTTGTGCTCACCCTTTTGCTTCACAATTCCTTTTCAGGTAATAAGAGTGTAGCTGGGTCGAGCGGGGGTAACAAGGGAATAGAACGGTGGTCATCATTTAGTAGTTATATTTGGTGAGGAAAATAGGGTGAGGCGAACCCAACGTTGGAAGGGTATTTTGTCACTATCATACAAGATGTCTAATGACATACAACCTCGTGTCATCATAGGACAGGGTTGTGCTCATCCACTTGCTGAGTATATCTATGGGCACTACCTATATAATCTTGGTGTTTGTTTGAAGTATAATTCTCAATTTGAGACAGTGGAGATAATGATAAGTCAAGAGAAGACTCACCATTGGGAAGAATATGATAGTAATCTTCTCGTTTTTCTTTGGGGTCTATTGGGTCAACCAAGAATAATTCTGTGGCCATATGATATCTATCATAACCTAGACGCGTGGCCTCCCATGTACGAAGGTTTCCTTGAGCACTTCCCAAAGATTCTAATTTCTAAAACAGTTTTTAACTATACCTTTATGTAAGGTGTTATTGTGAGGTGATGTCCACGGTTGGAACATGAGTCACATTTGGTATATATTTGTATCCAAACCCATAGCATATGTGTTGTTGTATTTTGCACGACAATTGTTGTAATAAAGTTGTAGTTGTTTTCTGTACCATGTATTTGACGACTCAGAATGGGTTGGGTGGAATGGACCTATTTTGGGGTTGTCACAGGTGGTATCAGAGCTTAGGGATATGATCTCTGGCGGAGATCGGGGAATACAACTAGGAGGGGAGAGATGAGTAAATCCTTCGCTAGTGTGTCCTACCTAAGCTTATTTGTTGGTCAGTCATAATATCGGGATATTATGTGATATGTTAATTTGTTAAATTAACACTTGATTTGAAGCTGTATTCTAGAATGTTATTTGAAATACAGGAGATGAGCAATGGAGAAATTATGATGACAGAGAAGATGGAATTTGAAATGAAAGGAAGGTATTCTCAACTCTTTGAAATACCAGGTACGTAAATTTCGGGGACGAAATTTCATAAGGAGGGGAGATTGTAAGACCCCGAATTTTATGAAATAAAAGTATTCAATATTTCTTATAATTACTATTCAGTAAATGGTTAAATTGATAAATGTTAAAGTTACGGGTGATATATGAATTTTTTTCAAAATAAGCAAGTGGTTATAAAATAATCATTGTTGTCGGGGAATATTCGTTTGGTCGTGGAATATTCTTTCTGTCGGGGAATATTCGTACGACGGCGCAGCTATTTGTGGGCCCCATAACAGAATAACTGTCGGGTGAAGAAAACGACAAATTAAGTTTTTACAAATAACGGCGTAGTTGTTATCGTTAACACTGTTGGAATACCCGGTGGTTAAAATACAGTAATACGCGTTATTGCACAGTAGCACACGGTATTGCACAGTATTTTTGAAATTATTGATTCTTACGTAAGAAGGCACTACTCAATAATTGTTACAGTAATTACTGTTCAATATTTTATTTTATTGATTCAATAATTGCTACGTTGAAATTTTGTATTATTGTTGTTCAATAATTGTTGCTGCACAGTATTTCCCATTATCAGATCAATAATTCATATTATTTGAATAGTATTATTAGATAGCATTATTGGCAATGTCTAGAAAGTTCTGTCTAAGGAGAGGTTTGGTCATCTAATTGCGCGCCAGTAAGGAGAAATCCTTATTGGAAAGCCCCCTCTTTCCTGGGAACGGCCTGGTTGTCATAAATGTGATTCTGTAATATTATTTGTGAATAATTAATTATTGATTTATATGATAAGAAAATATTTATTTTATGTGGATATAAATGAGGGATATATTTTTGTGGTTAAAAATGAAGGAGTTAATGTTGAGGTTTTTATCAGTATTTTTGTCGGAATGGAGGTATTAAAAATCAGGGTTTTTGAGATATTTTGCAGGGGTTATAATTTTTAATCCGACCGTTGGATCGTGGTAATTTTTGGATATGTTATACATATATAAGTTGAGTATATGTCCACAAATTTTGAACCGTTAAAAATGAACGTATGATTTGTTATGAATTTTACGAGATGACTGGTTCAGAAATTGTTGAATTTTCGGAGTTTATCATTTTGGTGGAAAATTCTAGAATTGGTGGGCCCCACTTGTGGTTGGTGAAGAAATGTGCTGAATTATATTTCAAATGTGGTGGGTGGGAATAGTAGCAGGTAAAGCCATCAGGTTGCAGGTCAAACCTACCAAAATTTTCCTATAAATAGAGGGCTAAGTTAGAATTGAAAATCACACCAGAAACATAAGCTTTCTCTCTTTCTCTCTCTATATTATGAAGCATATTTTGTGAGTTTTTAGATACTTGGTGAGTTGCTATTCATCAGTGCAAGTTTCCTTCAGCATCATATCCGATATCCAGTCAGAAGTACTGCTCTTTTAAGGTAAGGGATAGTAAGGGATTGTAAGGGATTTTAAGGGTTGTTATATTTTTCAGTTTCGTAATTTTTCTGACCTTCAAAAATTTTGGAAAAATATGAAATGATATTTTGATGAGTTTTCTTGATTGTGTCCAAAAATGGTGATTTTTGGATGTATAGATTGAGAGTTATGAATTTTATGAGAAAAGACTATTTTAAAAGTAACAGCTTATAATTCCTTGTGGTTAACTCTAAAATTGATGAAATTTTTATTGGGAGTACATGCATATGATAGAAGTATACTCTGTAAATTTCAGAATTTTTAGACAAAAGTACAATTTTTGATAAATGTCTAAATATTCGGCTATTTTGGCCATATGAAAAATAGTAAATGACTTTTAAAAATTCTGAGAAAAATATATGTTCACTATGGGACTATATTATGCTAAATCTCAGAAAAGAAATATTTTTGGAACTGATTTGGTATTTTTCATGAAAATGGTCTAGTTATGAGTAAATAAATTAAATATGTTTTGTGAAGAAAGAAAATTGGAAAATAGGATTTTATGGCTTGAGAATCCTATATGAGGTATATGCAGATTTTTATGAGGGTTTTGGTTATTGATGATGAAATTGTAAGAGTTGGCATTTTATGATGATTAAATGCATTAATTAGTAAAGTGTAAATAATTAAAATAAATTGTTTATAAATTTAAGTAATGTTATTCTTTCAATATCATTATATCGAAATATTGGTATGAATTTTATTGTAGAATTTCTATCTTTTGTGTCGGGGTTACTATTCATGAGTTACGAATATTACTCTTGAGATTAAAACTATATGTTGATCATATTATTTTTATCATCATATATAACATTTTTATAACCCTGATGTTGAAATTCTCTTTCACTGGAGTGTAAAGATGGATAGATTATTGGTATGATCATGACTAGGGTTCTCTTTGGCCTGTAGTGCAAAGTTGAATTGTGACTGGTATGATCATGACCATTGAATTTATAATTGAATATCTTAAGCTTAAGTGCAAAGGTGAATTGATCAACATGGTTATAATTATTGTTTATATAAATTCTGAAATGATTATATATTTCTTTGAGATATGAATATATTTGGCCTGTAGTGCAAATATGAATTGTTGATGAATATCTTTGGCATGTAGTGCAAAGATGGCCTGTTGATGAATATCTTTGGCCTGTAGTGCAAAGATGAACTGTTGTTGAATATCTTTGGCCCGTAGTGCAAAGATAGTTTGTTGATGAATATCTTTGGCCCGTAGTGCAAAGATGGTTTGTTGATGAATATCTTTGGCCCGTAGTGCAAAGATGGATTTGTTAGTATGATTATAAACAGGAATTGCGATTTGGTATAACCATGATCTTTGATGTTTCAGGTAAAGACAGGTGATGAAAATATTCTTCGTCCTGGGTGCGAAGAAAAATTTATAGTCACAATTATGATTATGAGTTATTCATATGATTGTGGAAAGGAACTGTTGAGTGATGTTACATGGATAAAACATTGTTGGTGGATTTTTAACATGGAGAAGATAATAGACTTTATAGTCTATTTGACTCTTCTAATGGATTGCTCGTTCCGCTGCAACTATGGTTGAAATTTTTATCATTTACCATATGTTCTAAATCTCTGATTTATTATTGATGAAGGCTATTGATAATTTAATTATCTTTAGTCATGATATTCTTTACTGAGCTAGTTGTGCTCACCCTTTTGCTTCACAATTCCTTTTCAGGTAATAAGAGTGTAGCTGGGTCGAGCGGGGGTAACAAGGGAATAGAACGGTGGTCATCATTTAGTAGTTATATTTGGTGAGGAAAATAGGGTGAGGCGAACCTAACGTTGGAAGGGTGTTTTGTCACTATCATACAAGATGTCTAATGACATACAACCTCGTGTCATCATAGGACAGGGTTGTGCTCATCCACTTGCTGAGTATATCTATGGGCACTACCTATATAATCTTGGTGTTTGTTTGAAGTATAATTCTCAATTTGAGACAGTGGAGATAATGATAAGTCAAGAGAAGACTCACCATTGGGAAGAATATGATAGTAATCTTCTCGTTTTTCTTTGGGGTCTATTGGGTCAACCAAGGATAATTCTGTGGCCATATGATATCTATCATAACCTAGACGCGTGGCCTCCCATGTACGAAGGTTTCCTTGAGCACTTCCCAAAGATTCTAATTTCTAAAACAGTTTTTGACTATACCTTTATGTAAGGTGTTATTGTGAGGTGATGTCCACGGTTGGAACATGAGTCACATTTGGTATATATTTGTATCCAAACCCACAGCATATGTGTTGTTGTATTTTGCACGACAATTGTTGTAATAAAGTTGTAGTTGTTTTCTGTACCATGTATTTGACGACTCAGAATGGGTTGGGTGGAATGGACCTATTTTGGGGTTGTCACAGTGACTCAGCTTAATAAAATAATCCACATCATCGAATCACCCCTGCACTACGGCCAAGGATATTCGTGTATTCATTAATGGTCATGATCATGCCAACAACTGTCCATCAATGCACTACGGGCCAATGATGACTTTTTATACATCATTTGTAACATTACGGTCATGATTATACCGAATAATCTCTGGTCATAATCATACCAAGTCCATCTATGTACTACATGCCACAGATGACTTTCAACATTTTATAAACATGAGGATGATGACAATGATATAAGAATTCAATAAAACAAGTTCAAGAATTAATAACGTCCAAATTGTCAACATGATATTGCTTTGTGGAGTAAAATTCAATAATGCTTAGAAGAATATTTTCATGAAAAGATACTGGATGAAATGCAATTATCAAGGATATTCCACAAATTTCATGGAGTATAGAAGTTAAAACTTAACCAACTGAGTACAATAATGAATGGAATAACAAAAGAAATCACCATACATGCGATAGACCGCACAAACAGGTTATTCCAACAGAATAATAAATAATGGAACCAGGTCCGGCGTAACCGCACAGACAGGATATTCCGACAGAATAATAAATAATAGAACCAGGTCCGGCGTAAACGCACAGACAGGATATTCTGACAGAATAATAAATAATGGAACCAGGTCCGGTGTAAAACACACAGACAGGATGTTCCAACAGATGTTTCTGTTTATATAAAAAAATGTTTCTGTTTTATTACGTTAATAATACGAATAAAACAAAACGTCATTATCGCTAAATAATTCATATTATTAACTGACAATAATTGAATCAAACTGAGTGACTTCTTACATAAGCATTAATAATCAATACCGTGTGCTACTATGCAACCACACGTATTACTGTACTTTTACTACCGAGTAGTTCAACAGTAACAATGGTAAAACTTCCGCCGTTATTTTTAATAAAATATTTTTGTCGTTTTCTCAATCCGACAATAATTCCGTTGTGGGGTCCACCAATGATTGTGTCGTTGTACGAATATTTCCTGTTAAAACGAATATTCCCCGACCAATCGAATATTATATAACAACTTGCGCTTTGTAAAATTTATAAATATTACCCACAACTATAACATTATATCAAATTAACTCCATAATATTCAAAAATGATATTTATAGAAAATTCATCTTTATTTATAAAAGTTGGGGTCTTACAACCTCGCCTTCTTATGAAATTTCGCCCTCGAAATTAGGGTACGTACCTGGTATGTCGAAGAGATAAGGATACCTTGATTTCATTTCAGATTCTAACTCCCAAGTCATTTCCTCAATATCGTGGTTTTTCCATAAAACTTTGACTTGAGGTATAACCTTGGAGCGTAGAATATGTTCCTTCTTATCCAAGATTTGAACAGGAACTTCTTCATACGTCAAATCCTCCGCTATTTCGTCCGGTTCTAACTCAATAATGTGGTTCGGGTCTTCCACGTATTTGCGTAACATGGATATGTGAAAAACGTTATGAACACGAGACATACTTGGCGGTAAAGCGAGTCTATAAGCCACAGTTCCTACTCGATCAAGGATTAAAAATGGACTGATGAATCGAGAATTGAGTTTTCCTCTCTTTCCAAATCTCGTAACTCCTTTCCATGGAGCAACACGTAAGAACACATGATCTCCTACATCAAATTCCACGTCCTTTCGATGAAGATCAGCATAACTCTTTTGTCGATCTTGTGAGATTTTTATACGTTGTCGGATCGTTTGAATCTTTTCTGTAGTCATACGTACCAACTCCGATCCCAACAACGTTGCTTCACCCACCTCATCCCAGCATACTGGAGAACGACATTTTCTTCCATACAATGCTTCGAATGGAGCCATGCCAATACTTGCTTGATAACTGTTGTTGTAGGAAAACTCCACCAATGGTAAGAACTTGTCCCAACTTCCCTTGAAGTCAAAGACACAGAGTCTTAATAGATCTTCAAGAGTTTGAATAGTCCTCTCTGATTGTCCGTCCGTCTGAGGATGATATGCTGAACTAAATCATAAATCCGTGCCCATAGCTTTTTGTAAACTAACCCAAAATCGTGAAGTGAATCTTGGGTCTCGGTCAGAAACTATGGATACTGGCATGCCATGCAGTCTTACAATCTCGTTTATGTACATACGAGCAAGACGTTCAAGTGTATAAGTTTCTCGTATCGGTAAGAAATGAGCATACTTGGTCAATCTATCAACAATGACCCAAATCGCATCAATACCATGAGAAACCCTAGGAAGACCGGTAACGAAATCCATGGTAATGTGCTCCCACTTCCATTCTGGAATTTCAAGTGGTTGTAATGGACCTTTTGGTACTTGATGCTCCACTTTGACTCGTTGACAAGTTAGACACCTTGAGATAAACAACGCTATCTCTCTCTTCATATTGCTCCACCAAAATGTATGACAAAGATCATGATACATTTTGGTACTTTCAGGATGGATTGCAAACGGTGTGTTGTGCGCCTCCATCATAATTTCATACTTTAAATCAGGGTTGCTAGGAACACAAAGTCTGGAGTTGACTCGAAGTATTCCTTCTTCATCGATTCTTGCTTCCGGAATAGCACCTTCTTGCACTTTCTTCCTTATACGCATCAGCTCCAGGTCTGTAGCTTGAGCAGCTTTAACTTTATCGATTAAAGTCGGTTCTACTCGTATATACGCCATCATCACATGGGTCCCTGGAGTCTTTAACTCTATCTCCATCCTTTACAAATCACACAAAATGGGCCTTTGTGTTGACAATATCACACTCGTACTTGCATATGATCTTCTACTCAATGCGTCAGCTACCACGTTCGCTTTTCCAGGATGGTATTGAATGGTATGACATAATCTTTCAACAGTTCAAGCCAACATCGTTGTCGCATGTTGAGTTCCTTTTGAGTGAAGAAATATTTAAGGCTTTTATGATCCGTAAAGATCTCCACCTTCTCCCCATACAAGTAATGCCTCCAAATTTTAAGTGCAAAGACAACAGCTACCAACTCTAGATCATGAGTAGGATAATTCCTCTCATATTCCTTGAGTTGTCTTGATGCATAGGCTATGACTTTTCCATGTTGCATGAGAACACATCCCAACCCTTTGCTCGAAGCATCACTGTAGATGACAAATCCCTCCGAGCCAGAAGGTATTGTTAGAACAGGTGCTGAAATGAGTCTCCTCTTAAGTTCTTGAAAACTCTGCTCACATTCTTCGCTCCAACCGAACTTTGTATCTTTTCGAGTCAGCTGAGTTAAAGGAGTAGCGATTCGAGAAAATCCTTCCACGAATCTCCGATAATAACCAGCCAAACCAAGAAAGCTACGTACTTCGGTCACTAATTTAGGTTGCTCCCAGCTTTGAATAGCTTCAATCTTTGCCGGGTCAACCGATATTCCACGACTTGATACTACGTGCCCAAGGAATGCTACCTCTTCCAGCCAGAACTCGTATTTCTTCAACTTGGCATAAAGTTTGTATTCACGAAGCTTTTGGAGTACCAACCTCAAGTGTTGCTCATGATCTTCACGGCTTTTGGAATAAACAAGGATGTCATCGATAAAGACGACCACAAAGTGATCTAAATATTCCTTGAATACCCTGTTCATCATATCCATGAAGGCAACAGAAGCATTAGTCAATCCAAAAGACATAACTAAGAATTCATAATGCCCATACCGAGTTCTGAAGGCAGTCTTTGGAATATCCTCAGTTCTAACCTTCAGCTGATGATATCCAAAACGAAGATCGATCTTTGAAAAGAATTGTGCTCCTTGCAACTGGTCAAACAGGTCATCAATACGTGGCAATGGGTACTTATTTTTAATGGTGACATGATTCAACTTCCGATAATCAATACAAAATCGCATACTCCCATCTTTCTTCTTCACGAACAGAACAGGAGCACCCCAAGGAGAAGTACTAGGACGAATAAAACTAATGTCTAACAATTCCTGCAGTTGGGTCTTTAACTCCTGAAGTTCAATAGGAGCCATTCGATATGGGGCTTTGGAAATGGGTTTTGAACCGGGTTCAAGGTCGATACAAAATTCAATTTCACGCTCTGGGGGTAGGCCAGGAAGTTCTTCGGGAAATACGTCAGGAAATTTATTAACAACAGAAATATCATTCAAAGCTGACGTATTTTTGTCTAGATCTGTGACATGAGCTAAGAAAGCTTGACATCCGTTTTTCAATAAACGAATAGCTTTATGGCTTGAGATGACAGCGATTGATTTTAATGGTTTGGTTGCTTGAATTCGTATAATAGGTCGATTAGGAATATGAAAGCTAACAACCTTACGAAAATAATCAATTTTTGCATGATAAGTAGTTAACCAATCAATCCCTAGAATCACGTCAAATGCAAGTATTTTTAATGAAATAAGATCGACAGGTAATGTGTGGGTACCAACTTGAACCAAACAAGACTTATAAACCGTGGATGTAATGAAGGTTTCTCCCAATGGAGTTTCAACTGCTAAGTCAAAGTCTAATTTCTCCGGAATCAAATTTAATCGATGAGCGCAAGTAGGAGAAATAAAAGAATGGGTAAAACCGGTATCAAATAAAGTATAGACTTCGTTAGAGTTTATGATAAGCTTACCCGTGAAGACCTCATTCGGGTTCCTTGCTCTCTGGGAGTTCACAACAAACGTTCTCCCTTGCACAACCGGTTTTGACTTTTCTGGGACGGCCTTTGGTGCCTCCATCCTAGCTGAATTTGTCTTCGGTAAACGACAAAATTAGGCTAAATGACCTTCTCTTCCACAATTATAACATGCTTTGGACGGCATCGCACAGTTTGGACTGATGTGCCCCTCCCCTCCGCATTTGAAATATATGATAGGTGATCGTTCTCCTTCCTTAACGACAGGTGCTGGTGCTGACGTCTTTCTATCATTGTTGAATCTCCTCTTTTTGAAATGCCCATTCTTATTGTTTTGGCCCTGATTACCACCGAAGTGGTTACCATTTCTGGCCTGTTGATTCCCTCCACGCTTGTTGTCACCGCTTCGATGACTGCTTTCACTGGTATTATCATTTTGCCGGCTGCTCTCTTTTGGTTGCGTTGTCTCGTTATCGCGCTCCACCAACTGAGCCCTATTTACAACATCTGAATACAAACACAGTTTATGAGAAACAAGGTGTTGACGTATCTCCGGCTTCAAACCTCTTAAAAACATCCGCGTCATTCTTTCTTCATTATCCACCAGGTGGGACGCAAACCGAGATAACTCCGCAAATTTTGCCTCGTACTGCGACGCGGTCATATTATTCTACTCCAATTTGATGAACTCCACCTCCTTCATGTGACGAATACTCTCGGAAAAGTATTTGTCGTTAAACAGCTCTTGGAACTTCTCCCAAGACATCTTCAGTGCGGCAGGTTGAGTACGTTTTATCGATTCCCCCCAGTAATCTGCCTCTCCTCGCAACATAAAGGCGGCAAAGGGAACCTTTTGCTCCTCGGAGCAACCTAAGACATCAAATATCTTAGTGATCTGCTTTATCCATGTTTCAGCTATAAGTGGTTTGGGTTCTCCCTTAAACTCCGGTGGTCCCAGCTCCTTAAACTGTTTAGCGGTGACCGCCTAAGAGTTTCCAGTATTTTCACCTACGTTGTGGACAGGAGCCGCTTTCACCTGTTGTTGCATTAATTGCATAAAACCTCTGAACATTTCATCATTCATCATCTGGTCAGTGTTGTTGTTTGCATGAGGATTGTCACCTTCCTGATGAACATTATCCTGATTATTGATATGTGGTGAATCAATAATCACCTGTGCTCCATTGCTATTCTCAACATTCTCAGATGCTATTTTCAGATACTGCCACAAAATAAAAGTTAATTGATATGTCATATATTATCCTTATATTATGACCGACAAATTAAATACCACGCAAATAAACTTAGGTAGGTCATACTAGCGAAAGAATTCCCCGTCTCTCCCCTCCTAGTTCTATTCTCACATCTTAGCCAGGGATCATATCCCTAAGCTCTGATACCAACTGTGACGCCCCCAAAATTAGGTATACATCACCCATCTTGGGTCGTCAGATACATAGTACAGAATACAAATACAACTTACTAATACAACTGTCATGTACAATACGACAAAATATAAACTGTGAGTTTGAATACAAATATTATCTTCTAGAGAGTATTCATACTCAAAAGGAGTCCTCATTGCATTTATTAACACACTATTACATAGAATAGTGAGGACTACTAACTAATACTATCATTCGAACCATCACTCCATTTTCCGACTTGCCCCAGCTACGTTCTCATTTCCTGAAGAGAACAGTGAAAGAAAGGGTGAGCTCAACTAGCCCAGTAAGAAATATTATGACTAAGATAATACAGAATAAATTATCATTAGCCTTCAACAATGTTAAACTGATAAAATATAATTGACATCAAGTTTAACTGCAGTGGAACAAGCAATCCATTAAAAGAGTCAAGTAGAAAATAAACTCTACTATCTTTTATGATTTAAAAGGTTTTTCAACACTGTTATCGATGTGACTCAGCTTAATAAAATAATCCACATCATTGAATCACCCCTGCACTACGGCCAAGAATATTCGTGTATTCATTAATGGTCATAATCATGCCAACAACTGTCCATCAATGCACTACGGGCCAATGATGACTTTTTTCACATCATTTGTAGCATTACGGTCATGATTATACCGAATAATCCCTGGTCATAATCATACCAAGTCCATCTATGCACTACATGCCACAGATGACTTTCAACATTTTATAAACATGAGGATGATGACAATGATATAAGAATTCAATAAAACAAGTTCAAGAATTAATTTATCCAAGAATTAATAACGCCCAAATTGTCAACATGATATTGCTTTGTGGAGTAAAATTCAAGAATGCTTAGAAGAATATTTTCATGAAAAGATACTAGATGAAACGCAATTATCAAGGATATTCCACAAATTTTATGGAGTATAGAAGTTAAAACTTAACCAACTGAGTACAATAATGAATGGAATAACAAAAGAAATCACCATGCATGCGATAGACCGCACAAACAGGTTATTCCAACAGAATAATAAATAATGGAACCAGGTCCGGCGTAACCGCACAGACAGGATATTCCGACAGAATAATAAATAATGGAACCAGGTCCGGCGTAAACGCACAGACAGGATATTCCAACAGAATAATAAATTATGGAACCAGGTCCGGTGTAAAGCACACAGACAGGATGTTCTAACAGAATAATAACAAAAACGGAACCAGGTCCGGTGTAAAACACAAAGACATGATGTTCCAACAGAATAATAGAAGAATGTCACCAAGTATAGGGTAGACCGCGTATACAAGTTATTCCAACAGAATAATAAGAAATGGAATAACAACAGTTCTCTTCATGAATAAGAAAGAATAACACTCCTTACCGTTTTAAAGAAGAGCTGAAATAAGGAAGTAGTTAAGTAGCAGAATACTCTTCTTCTCTCTCTCTATAGTTTCTCTCTCTAGAGTTCAGTGAATTCGTAAGAAATAATGAAGGAATGAGCTGCTATTTATAGAAAAATAGAATGCATAGTAACTAATCCATGAACGGTCCAGATTGATTACTTTAATCTGACGGTCCATAATTAAAGAAAAATCTTTTAAATAAAATATAATATATTCTATTTATAGAATAACTTTAATAAAGTATTCTGTTTTATATAAAAAGATGTTTCTGTTTTATTACGTTAATAATACGAATAAAACAAAACGTCTTTATCGCTAAATAATTCATATTATTAACTGACAATAATTGAATCAAACTGAGTGACTTCTCACATAAGCATTAATAATCAATACCGTGTGCTACTATGCAACCACACATATTACTGTACTTTTACTACCGAGTAGTTCAACAGTAACAATGGTAAAACTTCCGCCGTTATTTTTAATAAAATATTTTTGTCGTTTTCTCAATCCGACAATAATTCCGTTGTGGGGTCCACCAATAATTGTGTCGTTGTACGAATATTTCCTATTAAAACGAATATTCCCCGACCAATCGAATATTATATAACAACTTGCGTACTTTAAAAAATTTATAAATATTACCCACAACTATAACATTATATCAAATTAACTCCATAATATTCAAAAATGATATTTATAGAAAATTCATCTTTATTTATAAAAGTTGGGGTCTTACAGAATGTCTTTGGCCTGTAGTGCAAAGATGATTTGTTAACTGGTATGATCATGACCATTGAATTTATAATTGAATATATTTAGCTTAAGTGTAAAGATGAATTGATTAACATGGTTATAATTATTGTTTATATAAATTCTGAAATGATTATATATTTCTTTGAGATATGAATATATTTGGCCTGTAGTGCAAATATGAACTGTTGAGGAATATCTTTGGCCTGTAGTGCAAATATAAATTGTTGATGAATATCTTTGGCCCGTAGTGCGAAGATGAACTTTTGTTGAATATCTTTGGCATGTAGTGCAAAGATGGTTTGTTGATGAATATCTTTGGTCGTAGTGCAAAGATGGATTTATTAGCATGATTATGAACAGGAACTGTGATTTGGTATAACCATGATCTTTGATTTTTCAGGTAAAGACAGGTGATGAAAATATTCTTCGTCCTGGGTGCGAAGAAAAGGAATTTAGAACAACAATTACGATTATGAGTTATACATGTGATTGTGGACAGGAATTGTTGATTGATGTTACAGGGATAAAACATTATTGGTGGACTTTTAACGTGGAGAAGATAATAGACTTTATAGTATATTTGACTCTTCTAATGGATTGCTCGTTCCGCTGCAACTATGGTTGAAAAATTTTATCATCTACCATATGTTCTAAATCTCTTATTTATTACTGATGAAGACTATTGACAATTTAATTATATTTAGTCATGATATTCTTTACTGGGCTAGTTGTGCTCACCTTTTTGCTTCAAAAATCCTTTTCAGGTAATAAGAGTGTAGCTGGGTCGAGCAAGGGTAACGGGAAAATAGAACAGTGGTCTCTAGCTGTGGAGGTTCTACCTAAGCAGTATAGAAAAGTGTTGTATACATCATTTAGTAGTTATATTTGATGAATCAAATAGGGTGAAGCGAACCCAATATTGGAAGGGTATTTTGCCACTATCATACAAGATGTCTAATAACATACAACCTCGTGTCATCATAAGACAGGATTGTGCTCATCCACTTGCTGAGTATATTTACAAGCACTACCTATATAATCTTGTTGTTTGTTTGAAGTATAATTCTCAATTAGAGACAGTGGAGATAATGATAAGTCAAGAGAAGACTCACCATTGGGAAGAATATGATAGTAATCTTCTCATTTTTCTTTGGGGTATATTGGGTCAACCAAGGATAATTCTGTAGCCATATGATATCTATCATAACCTAGACGCATGGCCTCCCATGTACGAAGGTTTCCTTGAGCACTTCCCAAAGATTCTAATTTCTAAAACAATTTTTGACTATACCTTTATGTAAGGTGTCATTGTGACGTGCTATCCAAGGTTGGGATAAGAGTCACAGTTTGTATATATTTGTATCCAAACTCACAGCATATATGTTGTTGTATTTTACACGACAATTGTTGTAATAATGTTGTAGTTGTTTTCTGTACCATGTATTTGGCGACTCAGAATGGGTTGGATGGAATGGACCTATTTTGGGGTCGCTACATGTAGTGCATAGATGGACTTGGTATGATTATGACCAGGAATTATTCCGTGTAATCATGACCGTAATGTTACAAATAATGTGGTAAAAGTCCTCATTAGCCCGTAGTGCATTGATGGACAGTTGTTGGCATGATCATGACCATTAACGAATACACAAATATTCTTGACCCGTAGTGCATGGTTAATTGTGGTCGTGATACTAAAGAATATCATTAGCCGTAGTGCAGGGGTGATTCGGTGATGTGGATTATTTATTAAGCTGAGTCCCAGCGATAAAAGTGATGAAAAACCTTTTAAATCATAAAAGATAGTAGATTTTATTCTCTACTTGACTCTTTTAATGGATTGCTTGTTCCGCTGCAGTTAAACTTGATGTTATTATATTTTATCAGTTTAACACTGTTGAAGGCTAACGATAATTTATTCTGTATTATTTTAGTCATAATATTTCTTACTGGGCTAGTTGAGCTCACCCTTTTTACTTTCATTATTCTCTTCAGGAAATGAGAACGTAGCAGGGACTAGTCGGGGAACGGAGTAACTGTCCAGATGATAGCATTAGTAGTCCTCACTATTCTATGAAATAGTGTGATAATCAATAGATTGAGGACTTATTTTGAGTTTGAATACTGTCTAGAAGACAATATTTGTATTAAGACTCACAGCTCATGTTGTATGTTTAAGATTGTATTTGTATTCTGTACCATGTATTTGACGACTCAGAATAGGTGATGTATACCTATTTTGGGGGCGTCACAAAATCTCACTTATATATAGTTTTTAAAATTTAAGTTACCATTAAAAACAAAAAATTATGATGGTAACTTATTAATTTACAACAATTTTATGTCTTGTAGAATTACTTAAACACCAAATCTAGGCTTTTAGGTTTCACTGATCATTTGATTTTTGAACTCTAAATAACTATTTATAAATTCGTAAGATTGAAAATAAAAACTAAATATTAAATTTAAAAACTATATTAAGTTGTATATTGAATAAAAAAAACAAACATATTACTAATATCCCATTGCAAATCTTTAATAATTGTTTGTTTGAACAAAATTTATAATTATTCTACAATAAATTAAATTAAAATTTAGAAAAATATTTTATAATAATTATATATATAATAAATAAGGAATTGAAAATAAACTCGTACTTAATTCGCATGTGGCACTTATCTAGTACTAGTACATATATAATAAGGAAAAATTAATTAATTTTTTTGTCTTTGATACTAAAACACTTTTTAAACTATTAAACTATATAAATATATAATAAGGCAAAGCTAAGTTTTTTTGGTCATTTGTATTTGGTACGAGACTATAATTTAACTGCTATTAAATTTTTTTAAAGCCCCCTGATTTTATTTTATTAACTAATATTAAAACACTATTTAAACTTAAAATTTAACTAGAACCAAAATACTATATATTTATGCTCCTGAAAAACTATAAAGTAACTTATTACTTTATTAACAATTTTATTTTTTTTTATAGAAGTCCTTTACTAATATTGATGCCCATGAGTCTAAATTAAAACACATACGAAACATTGTTAATATATTTAAAAATGATATATCATATAGTAATAAATTATTCTACTATTATATCATAATTATCCACAAACTAAAATATTGAAGCACATGTAAGCTATATTAAGTTGGAGAAATTTGAATTAGTATTTACAACATAAATGACATAATTATTATAATATAGTTATACTAAAATATACAATCTTAATAATTAACTAGGATTAAATTATAAAGCGACGTAATGATAATGTTTTATGAGTACTTAGTGTTTTAGTGTTTTTTTAAAAAAAAGGCAAAAAACAGGTTTATTATATATATAATATTATTTTTAATATTTTATTTGTTTTAAATATGGTGTTTATAAAAAATATTAAATTTCACAAATTAACTTATTATTTGTTATTAGAGGGGGTGTCACTGTATTTTACTCTTTAATGAGTAAAATACACTGACACACCCTGTAGATAATTATAATAACACTCACCACCCTTTTAGTTTTTTAAGTAACAGTCAGTACCCCTCTAGTCTACAATATGCAACATTTACTACCCCTAGTGTGGTTGACCAACTAATATTTAAGAATATTTTTAATATAATATCTAATACACCCTTCAAGTTATAATGTTTAATTTCTCCACTAAATATAAATTTGTATATCATAATTTTCACTTTCTTGATCTAATTAATTAAATTATGAAATTGTGCAATAAATAACATAAAAGTCAAAAAATAATAAATATTCATTTTATGGAAAATAAAGTCATACAATTTTTACTAATTAAATTTCTCAAATATTAAAATTTACGTGATATATATTTAAATATATTTTTTTGTAATTAAAAAGTATAATGTTAATACCCATAAAAATTACAAATTAACGCAATAAAATATAATTATTTTTTTCAAATATTAAAATTTACGCAAAACAAACTTATTATTACAATTTAAACGAATCTTATTACTCATATAAAAAAAATATTAAAAATTATATTAATTATTTTTCTCATATATTAAACTAAACATAAGTCACACTTAAACATAATTATTTACAGTAAAAATGACAAATGTTGTTACTCAAAAAAAAGATAATATATATATATATATATATATATATATATATATATATATATATTAAAAGAATTTTTTTTACAAGATAGAGGTAGTAATAAATATAATTATATTTTTTTATTTAACATTGCATAAAAACAACGTCAATTGTATACTAAAAAAATGTAATCAAAATCATAAACATCCCAATTTTATATATATACTCAATAAAATTTAACATATAAAAATTATAATATGAAACTAAAAATTCAAATAATTTTTTTTGTTGTTGAGCACCAAAAACTAAACTATCAATATACTCAATCACTCTAATTAGAATAACTTCATTAATAATTTAATTTAATCTTTTTTAATATTTGTATCACTTATCCAAAAATATGTGTTAATTAAACTAAATTAGTTTTTTATAAGTTACAAATAATTTAAATGAGATAGTTTTAATTACAAATAAAACTATAATTAAAATGTATTGTATTAAAAAAAGGACAATTAAACACACACACACACACACACACACACACACACACACACACATATATATATATATATATATATATATATATATATATAATTTAGTAATTAAAATTTGATAAAATATAAGGGTAAATATGTAATTTTATCTATTTAGGTGAGTGTTATTATAATTATCTAGAGGTGGTGTCGCTGTAATTTACTCTATTTTAATTATCACTCAATTCTTTATTTCCTTTTATTGTTTCTCCGATCAACCCATTACCTTTTTAATAATTCCAATTTTAGACCCCTGATTTTACCTTTCTTTTTTTTCTGAACCCTCATTTTGGAAATTACAATATAACCTCATAATCAGTACAAATCAAACCTCATAAAGGAGAAATAAACAAATTCACAACATAAATTACCTCACGCATGGAAAGTTGCCTTTGAAAGATCAAACGATAAAATTTACATCCCATGTAATCCTTCTATTTTGAACCAAGAAAGAGATCTTTTATACAGACGGGAGGTGAAACAGAACCGAGAGGCAGCCCTCGTGGTCATGACTCATGAGGTTTTTTATAAATAGGTCTCTTATTTTAGAAAAGAGTATGAAGTATTGTATTAGTGTAGGTTAGGAGTAGATTAAATTATTTTTTTATTGTACGTTTGTTGGATGATCGTTAATTAGAGAGAGTTTTTTTATTTATTTTTAATATTCTTTTTTTCTTTATTTTAGTTAGTTTAATTATTTTCAATGTTTAGCTAATTTTTAATCTAGATGAAATTAAATAATTGTTCTTGATAATATTTTTCATCTCTTCTATTATTTATGTTTTTATGTTTAATTGATTTCGCCTTCATATTTCGTTATTAAAATACATTTGTTTTATAGTTCTTATGTGATTTTAAATTAATTAAGAAGTTTTGATAGATTATTGTTAAGATACGAGTTTTTCATAATTCATGCTTGCTTAATGAAGTTTTGATGGGTTATAGTTAATCCTTAAATTTTTATAATCTATGTTTGCCCACGTTAATTGTAAAATTACTAAATTAAAGGGAAGGGAGATCAAAATCATAGTTGAGCTATAAAAATAGAACAGATTGAATTATATATTATGTTTATTATTTAATGGATTCAGATTCCTAGATTGGGAGAGGTGTTGTACCGGTCATTAATCGATACAGTGTTAATTTTTATTTTTTTTATTTTTTTAACCACAATTATCTGAATAATAAATAAAAAATAATAGAGCAAGTTTGAACAAAAAACTGTAAAAAAAGTATATTTTTTATTATTCTGATAATTGTGGTTAAAATAAATAAATAAATAAATAAAATTTATACTGTGTACCTGTCGTTAGTCCGATACATTATATATCGGACGCCCCCTGGATCCCGGATTCCTAGGTTTTCTCATTATTTATTTTCATATTCTAGTTAATCAATTCTCAATCTTTATTTTTAGTTCGCCTAAAATAGATATTAAGGAAACATTAAAATTAATATAGTCTATGTGAATTCGACTTGTACTTGTCAGTTCTTCAATTCGATAATATACACTTGCATTACTTAATTTTAACACATCAATCGTCAACGCTGACTTAACTTAACCTTTCTATTTAGAGTCAAATTCCTTATATCCAAATTATTATCTTAAAACTGGCATATCTTAACTTTTAACAATGGATACTTTTGACATTTGTACTTTATTTTTATTCGAAAGTTCTCATAATTCTATCAACTGGACAAACTTGCACGAAAGTTTTATAGCTTAAAAGCCCTTCTCAAAAGTTCCTCAACTGATAATTAACCTCAATATTCCAACTAAAATTCTTTTCTTTCATTTTAAATCAAAATCAAATGAACTTTTTACTTTTACACTGCATGAAAATGTTTTTTTTTTCGAGTTATTTTTAGAAGAGAAAGGGGGATAAATAAACCACGAGTGTTTGTAGTGTTTTTTATAGAGAGAAAATTATAAATTCTTTTCTAAGGAACTAAAAGTTTTAGAGTCTTCCCTTTTTTTTGTCTCCTCTTTTATTTTTATTAAAACTCGCATAAGCCTTAACGATAAGAGCATCTCTAATAGTCTCTTTAACCACTTTGAGATACATAAATAGTGAGTCACATTAAAAAAATTATCTCCAACAATCTCTTCAACCTTAGTCATCAAATTTGTAATCTCATTCTCTCTCTTCAAAATATTTATGAAAGACTAAAAATATTTATTTTGCTTGATGGGTTTGATGTACAGTTCATTGAATTGAAGAGACGGATGATACACAAAATACGAAAATAACAAATAATGTTCTTCAAATTACCACGTAGGTCAACAAACTTCAATTTGAAAAAAAAAATTGCTACTATATACTTTTGGAGATGCTTTAAGTCGATAACTTTAATTTTGAAAATTTGGTAGCGTGGGTTACTTATTCCACAAATGAATAAGGAAATTGATATTTTCACAACACTTTTTGATATTTTCATATGAAAAGTGTCGTTATAAATTCTATAGCGACGATTTTTTCCGTCGCTATATATTTATATCATGTAGAAATATCATTTTCTGTTGTGGAAATATCAATTTCCATGAATAAAAGAATCAATTGGAAAGCTCTGGAGAAAAAAAATTGTTTCGAAAACAATCAAAACTTAGGCAAAATGATTAAACTTAATTTACCAATAGGTTTCTAGTTCTATTTTTAAGCTAACAATCTGGCTTCGTGTGTCTACCTCTGACAACTCAATTGAATGACATGACCCGATCTTTTGAGAGTCAACTCTGACTACCTAAGTAACAACTCATGTCAAATCCTAAGTTCGGTCGGATCCCTCGAGTCAAATTTCGAATCCAAAACGAATTAAATTTATCCAAACAATATTGTCTTAAATCACTAGTTTAATAAGTATTTTATTGAATTATGTTAGCTCTACCACATGTTCCTATATATTTCAACGTGATATTAGAGTATTACACTAATAATGGAGTAAATTACTCTTGTTTTGTTTTGATACAAATTTATTATTTTGAATTTTTTTGGGTTGAACGGTAAGAATATCTTCGAACTAATTTTTATATCAACCGATACTAAATTCCTCGCCCCGAGCAATTTTAAGGGTACATTCAGGAGAATTCTTCTTGGTGTGACTCCAAAATTTCAATCTAAAAAATAAGGAGAAAAGCAAACTTCTTCACCACTAGGCCAACTCCTCCGGCTATTAGGCCAACTCCTCCGGCTATTTTGGCATTGAATTGGCTTGTTGAATGCAAATGAGAATTTGATCACTTGTTGAGTTAGATGGGGAAGGTCACATGATCTCCTACTCAGCAACTTGTGACTGACATATGAGGTAGATCTTGTTAACAAGTGGTTATAAGAAAGAAACAAGGCCATGTGCCATGCATGTGGTCCATCAAGTGCTACCAAGCCAGATTTTGCAGTATTGCACGGTCAGTACCTGCATATTATTATTACAAAAATTCTTGGGGGCCCGTGGATGGCGACAAAGTAATTTTTTTTTATGTGTCCCAAAAAATTAATGTAATTTATATAACTGAAATTTTAAAAAAAACAGTGATTTATGTGTTATTTGAATACATCAATCTGCATAACCCTGTCAACCCTATTTTTTACATGTATTCAAATGATACCTAAATCACTGTTTTCGGTCCTATTTTTTACATGTATTCGTATGACACGTAAATCACTGTTTTTTATAAAAATTACAGTTCCAATAAATCATATTAATTTTTTGGGAATCATAACAAAAATAAATAATAAATTTCCGACCAATCGGCCCCGTACCGATTGGTCCCCGTAGAAAGATTATTATTAGGGTCCTTTACAATAATATACAACATTTAATAAGTAATTACACTATTAGTGCATCATCAAAATAATTACAAAAATAATAATCTTCTCATATTTATGTACAATATTAATGTCCTTAATTTAGGGAAACATTCATCTGCTCATTCTCTTTCTCTCCCTTACCGTCTCCTCTCTCATCCCCTTCGTCCTCCTCCTTCGCCTTCGCCGTCACCGTCGCCGTCGCCGTCGCCTCAACACCTTGAAGATTAGATCTTGTAAGTCGTCTTCTTCTTCTTCTTCTTCTTCTTCTTCTTCTTCGTCCTCCTTCGGCGGCGGTCCTCTTCCTTCGCCGCTGTCGCCGCAACACCTTGAAGTTGTAGATCTATAGATCTTGAAGATGTAGCCGTCATGGACGTCGATCTCCTCATTTTAACTACTAGTTTATTGCTTCAACACCTTCGCTTCTTCTTCTTCTTCTTTTTCGTCCTCCTCCTTCGCCTTCACCGTCGCCGCCATGAACGCCAATCTCCTCATTCATTACTGCCACAACAGTTCAAAAATTAAAAGGAGAAGATAAATTTTAGTGCAGTTGGTAGTCAAACATTTATACAAAGGTAACCATTTTAGTTTTTGTGAGTAACCAAGAGAAATTTCAGTGCTGTTGGTAACCATTTTTATTTTTGTTGGTTACATTTGTATTAAGGTTTGGCTACTAACTGCACTATGAAAAAAAATCTATAATAGATTTTTTTTAATTAAATGGTAACCCAATAAAACTGAATTAGTTACCTTTATATTAAGGTTTGGCTACCAACTGCATTATGAAAAAAAAATCTACAATATTTTTTTTTAATTAATTGGTAACCCAATAAAACTGAATTGGTTACATTTGTATAAAGTGTTGGCTACCAATTTCACTATTAAATAAAAAAATCTATAGTAAATTTTTTAAAAATAAATTAGTAACCTAATAACACTGTATTGGTTACTTTGGTTTGAATGTTTGGCTACCAATTGTACTATGAAAAAATCGTAATGTCTATATTGTACTACCAATCCTTCTTTTCAGATTCAAGCAAACTTTGTATATACTGTAAATTAAAGCAAAAGAAATAAGGTCTATGAATTTCATTCAAACTTCAGATCTCAAATTCAAACCACCCATTTCATTCAAACTTCAGATCTCAAAATCAAATTCCTCACGTAAAAAGGAATCAACTCAATTACCAGACAATATATGAAAAAATCAAAATCAAAATTTAAACATTAATTTATCATTATTAATCTCGGCGAATTTCTTGTTAGCCTCCTCATTTCCTTGGTTCTTATCAGGATGATACTTCAATGCAAACTTCACGTAGGCTGTCGGGGGATAGAAGGGAGGAGAGAGAAAGTGTTAAATTAAAACACTCAACTAAATTAAAGGGAAGAGCATGCACTAATTTTGTAAATAAAACTTAAAATACATTAATTTTGTAAATATTTTATGAGTGCACTATTGTTATAATAATTTTTAAAAATATAATAAAAAATATAATTGTTCTTTATTATTATTATATTTACGTAGCCTTTGATTACTTATTAGAATACAAATCCAAGTCCAATTTGACTACATTATAATGGTCTGGCACGGTTCTTTCTACATACTATAATTAATTCCTAAAAAGTCAAATATTTTTTTAAATTATATCTATAATTAATTTAATGATTCCTTGATTTATAGAACGTGATGGATCGATATTCTCAATCCTTAATTTATTTATTTTCAAAGGCGGATAGAAGTCCTTGATGCCAAAAATAATACTCTAGTTAAAATGGATGCTGAACTTTACTTAAAAGTATAATTTTGTATTAGTTGATTGGGTTGTTGATCGAGTTGGTAGACTAGCTACGGCAATTATAACTTTATGGAAAATGATTTATGTAGGGAAAATAAAGAGAGTTAAAATTTAATAGTATTGTCAAGTTATACATGATTAGGTCTGACAATTTCACCAGAATCCGACGGATCCTATCCAATCCCGACCTTAATAGGAACCAAAAAATTTAACAGTGATTTAAGTGTCATATGAATACATATAAAAAATAGGATTGAAAACAATGATTTATGTGTTATTTGAATACATGTAAAAAACAGGGTTGACAGGGTTATGCTTGTTTTTTATATGTATTCAAATGACACATAAATTACTATTTTTTATAAAAAAATTCAGTTCTATAATTTAATATATTGTCAAGTTATACATATCTAGGTCTGACAATTTCACCCGACCCCGACGGGTCCTGTCCAATCCCGGTCTTAATAGGAACCAAAATTTTAAACCCTATAAGGTTAGGGTCGGGTATGTGATATACCTTCTCACCCTCACGGTCCCGCCCCGACCCGATTATATGTATATATTTATATTTTTTAAATTAATATTTTGTACATATAATTATACTTATTTAAGTTATTTCATTATAAATTCATATCATTAGTAATATAACATGTTGCTAGTAATAAAAATATTATATGTTGTTTGATTTTGAATAAAAAATAGTTGGGTAAAAATAACTCACCCGTGACTAATTGCCCTGTGTTATTTTTAAAACCTATTAATAAAGAGTAATATAATAATTTGGTTTAAATAACTCTATATTAGTGGGGCAGGTATGCGGATTCGAAGGGGTTCTTTGAACTATACCCGCCCCATTATCAGGCCTATACAAAAGCGATTTAAGGTTCATAACATTAAAAGTGTTCGTCCGTAAAATATCAAACCGATACTAATTCTGAATTCCATTAGAATCAAGAATCGGTACCACTATTGAAATACCTGTTTCGATTCGATACACTTTTGGTATCGATTTATTCGGGTCGATTTTATTTTTGTGCCGCACTAATAATATATTGTACAAAGAATAAAATTATTGTCTTGTCATGATCTTTTTTTTTTTGTTTTTTTTTAAATGTCCTGCCTCCTTAGTCCTAACTTTATAAAGTTGGTAAGTTGATACTTCATTGTACAAATAATATAATATAATTTATAATTAAGATAAGTACACATGATAAATTATAAACGAAAAAGCAACACAATACATTCAATATAACTCATTCATTTGTAAGAATTACAAGGAACAACTAAGAAGTAAGGAAAGCTAGCCTTTGTTTTTTATTATAATTGTAATATATTAGTATAAATATATTCAACATACTTTTATATATATATATTTAATCTAACACATATATTCATTTTTTTGTCTGTTCCAAAATTTTTTAAAACCCCTATATATATAACATGTCATAAATAAAGTATCTATGCGGGCAAAATTATTCTTATTTTAATAATGTGTCATGATTATTATATCACTCGTGTATTATACGCTGTCAATGTATCAAATTTTAATTCAATAATAAATATATTAAAAAACACAAATGATTTACAGTCTCATATTAAAGTATATGAGTAAATTCGACCTAATGACTAGATTTTTTGTGTGAAATTAAATTCCAAAGAGATGTATTAATGAGTTATGGGTATGTATATGCGCGCGGGGTTCTCCCTCACTACACTTGTTTTTTGACCTGATTTTGTATATATTATTTGACAATGAAGTGCAACTTGACAGATATAAATTTGTAGGTTCCAATATGATTATAAAAAGACTTGTTTTTAGTGTGAATCTAAATTATATATATATATATATATATATATATATATATATATATATATATATATATATATATATAGGGATCCATCTGTAATCAATGTTGTCAATTTAAGGATATCTTTACAATACATCGCGACTCTCCATCTAAAAATCAAATGGTTAATAGGGCCCTCGTTCGTAGTTTAATTTTCAGTATTTCGCAGTTTAATACTGTAAACGGAACAGATGATCAAAATACCATTCCTTGTAAAAGTCCCACGTCCGCAGTTAGGTAATTTCCAAATTCAAATTTTCTTTATTTTTTTCCAAATCACAATAGATCCTATCACTGTAATATGGACTAAATTCTATTGATTTTATGATGGATCCTATCGCTAATATGGAATTTCTACTAGGTAATATTCAGTCATTTACTACTGTGCCATCTGGTCATCTTCGGCTTTAGCTTTCGCAAATCCAAACTCTCTTTGGCCACCAAAACCAAACTCTATCATCAGATGGCAATATCCAATTTCTTGGCAAACCCATCAGCACAACAAGTTGCCGAACTTGACAGTTTTCTGTGGTTTCATTTGGTGGAGGAGAATAATATTTTGATTTGGAGGAAATTAAAGAAAATTTGAATTTGGGTCATAACTAATATTATTATTAGTTTAATACTGCGGACGACACTATCAGTTTAATACTGTAAATGAATGTCTTTTACAAGTGATATTTTGGTATCCGTTTCATCTGCAGTATTAAAATGCCAACGAAAACTCAATTAACCATTCCTTTATATACCTTATTTGTAGTAATCACAGCCTCCAAAGTCCGTGGTTGAGGTGCTGATGCTGCCAAATTGTATATGTTGATTTAATTTGGGAGTTGGTGTGGATCATATTTCATCCTGCTCCTTCATGCATGGCAGCATGGGTATGCCCCCTTGTAATAACTTTATATACGCAAATTATTTATTAAAAAGTTGTACGTAAATATTAGAATTCAGGTAATGCTTGTCAATAAAATATGTAAATAAATGTTAGGTTCTATTCTTTAATTTCTCTATTTTTTGTAGTGTTTGTACATAATTATAACTTTTATTTCTACAATATTACTAGGTAAATAATGCATGAGCCTTAGTATTGGTGCACAAATTGTTGTGTATAATTTATGCATATGATATTATTCTCTATAAGAAGTATTACACATAAAAAAAATTGATAGATAATGTCATAACAATGTTTATACAGTTTTAACAACATTTTAAATTTTTACCGACACTTATAATTACTATGACATTATAACATTATCGACAAAAATTGTTGAAATTTCAAAGCATTGTTAAAACAAGCGTAAAAAAATCGGTGACAACATAAATATTACTCTGACATTATTAACAACAACAAAAGACAAATAATTTGCATCCGGATGGAGGTAGAAAAAACAATAAATTACAAAGAAAAGTGATATATCTTTATGTATCGACTCTGTTATTGTCAGTTAAGTGGGTAGTTATCAGTAGCTGCTCTTTAATATAGTGAGTCAACCTTGTAATTCTATCAAATCACGTATATTTTGTATGTCATAATTGTAAGTCAACAAAAAACTTATTATTAAATAATTAATATTTTTACAAGTAAAATTTGAAATTTTCGTATAATCTCTTTGGTATGTGTGAGACTCGTTTATTATTCATGTGAGAGATACTTTGTGGAACTATCACTTTTATATGTACAAATATCAATTCTCTATTAGTAATAACAAATTACTTTCGGTCCCCAAAAAGATGATTAAAAATATAATTTTTTTTGTCCTCAAAAGAATGAGATAAAATCATAAAATGAAATATAAATATATCATGTAGTGGAATCTATTAGTATAAAAAAATAAAAATACTTATAATTAATATAATCTTGTAAAACCATTAAGGATAATTTTTTTAAAAAATTACTTTTTTTTAATTTTTACATTTCTTAATATATGTATAAATTCTTTTAGTCGAATTAGATAATGGAGGGAGTATCGAATTAGACAGATCCGATTACTATGAAATTAATTTGATGGTAAATTAGTCGTGTCAATATCATATTGATCAATTAAATTAAAATTAATTTCATATTTAGGCTCTGCCAGATCAGACAACTAAATATTGGCACCCAGACTAGAGAATAAAATATGTATGAAATCAAATTATTACACCCAAAGACTTTCCAAATTAATAAATTTATATTCTATCCTTTGATAAAGTCATAATTATTTAAAGCCTTATTCTTGAATTTAAAAAATCATATCCTCGCAATAATTTAACACGACAGCATTCTATAGAAAAAATTGTACATTGCTCTGCTGAGATCCGCCAATATATCAAACGTGTCGTCTGGGATTAACAAATATACAAACCAATACGACCCCGCCTTCTCTCTCTCTCTCCCTCCTCTTCCAAAAGAGAGAAAAAGAGGGAGTTAAGTAAAAAAAAAACTGTTAACGGTGGTGGGCAAAAAATTCTAATTCTGAATCTGAAATTGTATTGGGGTTTTCTTGCTTCTCTTCTTGATACGGAGCATTGGGTTTTGTTCATTACTCTCCTTTCAACAAATAGACCTCCATTCATCAAATTTAACCCCTTATGCTTTGTGGTTTATGATTATTGTTAACGCCAAGTTCGTCCGCGCGTCCAATCACAAAATTCACGCGCTGAATCCTGCACAATAACAGATCACACAGAAGCTTGACGGCCGTACCGCCGGGGGATAGCTCCGGTGTGAGAATAAGCACAGGTCGTTCACAAGGTTTAACAATGGAGGTTTATATGTTTAGTGCTCAAAGTAGATATTACCTGTTAATTGTAACCTCGGCCTTGTATTTATAGAGCTCCCACCACATTGGTATCCTCTTCTTTGGATTAGAGTAGGACTCCTAAATATGTTAGCTACCATATTTGGGTCCAACACAATCTCCTTAAAAAGTGCAAGTGGAATCCCTTTCCATCACTACATCCAGAGTTACCTTGTTGACGTAGGATTAGGGCTGATGCCCTTAATCACGTAAACTCCTTGTCGCACCAACTCTGCATGTGGACTGCTCATACGCTCAGGCCCAAACCAATAGTCAAACCCAACAGGCCCGAACTCAACCCTCACGATGACCACGGGCCCCAGCCTATTGGGATCGGGTAACCGACCCCGATCTTACACCTCTGAACATACGAGCCCGACCTCCTTTGACCCGACCCAAGCCTTCAGAACAAAAGAGGGTCGGGAAAACACTCCCGAACATTGCCCCCCAGTCTCTTGTTATAAGATATTTATGACACGAGACTTGAAAGGACATGAATTCGGATAGTCACGCCATAACGATGAGTTGTCTCGGGAACCCAAACGGTTTCTCCTCGGTCCGCGAGCTAGTACACGCTTTCTCACAACTGGGCCCACCTGCCATAAATAGCCGCCTTTGGAAGCCGTGCCAGACGGGCTATATAAGCCCCCCAACATTCAGCAGCGTCACTTTTTCGAGCTTTTAATATTTTGAATCTCTGTCGAACCTTTCCGGTAAGAGCGATTTCCGGCGAGACACCCATTTTTTCAGATTTCTTCAGTCCGTGCCATTTCTCCACTAAGCTCTTGTCTTGTACCTCTCTTCCCTTCTTCCCACCATAAATGGCTGACTCCAGCGATCCTCGTCCTCTACCAGCCATAGCAGCCGGCACTCCCACTCTTAACTCCGGTGACCTTCTCCAAATCGAGCTGGAGGCTACTCCGGTCGAACTCTCCGCGGAGAACGCCGAAACCAGAATTCGCCAGTTCTACGCATCGGAAACCGACTACGCTGTCATCAACACCAAATCTTCCATCACCCACTCTCAACTGTCGGACATCCAAACTTTATTCAACATCCCTAAAGAATACAAGCTTCGGGTTCCCGAGGCCAGCGAGAGGATGTACCACCGACCCGAGGGCGAATGGGTAGCCGTCCATCTGTATGCACTAAGGTACGGGGTTCGGTTCCCCCTCCACGAATTCATCTCCTCTTTCCTCTGCCTGGTAGGGATCGGGTTCTCCCAGTTGGCTCCCAACTCCTATATCCAGCTGATCAGCTTCATCGCCCTCTGCCAGGAGGCTGGCATCACCCCCGGGCTGGATTTCTTCTTCGTCCTGTTCTCGGTGGGTCGGTCAAAGGAGCCCGGCCTTCGCCATCTGAACCGTGTTCCTGGACGGGACACCTTCGTGAAGACCCCATCCAGCAACAAGGGGTGGCATTCACAATGGTTCTTCATGAGGGGAACCGATCTTAACCTTCTCCCCAACTGGGCCGGTCCCGAAGATGTCCCCATGAAGGTCAACAAATTTCCGAAGAGTCGTTCGGCAGCCTTCAAGAAGTTTTACGCCCTTCTGAGGCAGACTAATTGGGGTCTAGGAATCGTGTCCAACGAATTCTGGCTCTACGAACACGGCTGTAAGTTAATCTATCCGACCTTGTTTTCTTATTCACCCGATCTTTTGCTTCGATTTTCATAATGATGCTTTTATTTTATGCTGTAGTGACCATCTTCAAGCCAAACAATATTGAAGAGGCCCTGTCCCCACTGCCGATCCTTGTCGAGCCAATCCATCTCCCAGCCGCCGACGACTCCCCTTCAGACGAGGCTGTTCTAATTGCCGAAATGTCTGTCGGTTCGTCAACCGGCCTTCTTCCCGAACCTTCCAAGGCTGATGCTTCCACGAAAAGTGTGTTGTAGATGAAGGGGGCCGACAAGATGGCTTTGCTAAAGAAGTCGAAGAAAACACCTTCTGTTCGAGCTCCCCCCAAGGCCATCGTCGCGCTCCCGCCGAAGCCTGCTCTGAAATCAACTCCTCCACCTCCGATCATAGTGACGGTGGCCGAAGATCAGCTTCTGGAGCCTGCTTCGAAGAAACCGCGGTGAGTCGAGGGGCCCTCCCATGCCGAGGAGGTCGTTGCCCCGATCAATGCTTCTTCCCCGAAGTCCAAGGCTAGCTCTTCCGGAGGATCCCCAACCACCTGCTGGCCGAAGAGCCCAGCTGACAAATTCCCTTTCCACTTGCTTGATCAATTCAAGCTTTCCGGTGATGATGAACGGTTCAAGAACTTTTCGTCAGAGGATTTTCTGGTTACCTATCTCCGAGCCCAGACTCAGGTATTTATCCTCATTTGTATATATGTCTTCATTCATTTTTTTGCTGTCTGACCAATTCGCCTATGTATTTAGGCCAACGCCATCCTTGCTCGAGCTATCGCTCCTCTTGCCCGATCTACCAAGAGAGAGGTCCAGCTGAGAACCGACGTGGAGCTTCTCCAAGCCGAATTATCGGGTCGGGATTCGGAGCTGAGGAGGGAGCGGGATCTTCATGCCGATACCAGGAATAAAGTATCCCAGGCTAATCGTCGGATTGCTGAACTCGAAGAACAAAATTCCCTACTTCAACAAGAGTTCATCGGTCTCAACGATCATGCCAAGAAGCTGGTGCATGACAAGGAGTTGATGGCCGAAGAGAATAGAGCCCTGGTGGGGAATCTGGAGGCCCTCGAGGAGAAGTTCACTGGGGTTCATGCTCAGCTGAGGACTTTGATCCAGGCGAACAACACCTTGATGGCCGAACAGGTCTCCCTCAAACAAGCTGCCATCAAGGAATACGAAGAATCGCCTGCTTTGACCGATAAGATCATGACCCAGTTTGGTGAAGGGGTGGAGGCCTATCGGGAAAAAGCGAGAGCGAAGCTTGTCGATGCCGGCCTGGATGCCTCGATCCTCGACTCTTCCGATGAGGAGGCCGAGGCCGATGATGACTTACCATAGTTCTTTTTAGTATCTGCTTTTCATAGTTGTAATTTTTCTTTTCTAAGTCTTGTAACACACCTGACCAGTGAAGCCGACGGTGTATGTACCCGAAGCTCATCTGATCGAGAATTGTAAAACTTTGTGAATATAAATGAAGACAAAAACTTTCTAAGTAGTTATCTCGATCAGTTTAACTTTACTTTTATCGCCCAGTTAGGTCATTTCTGACTGTCTGGTCAATTTATGTCTAAAGCGTACTGTCTCGGATTTGTAACTTTTGTCGATCAGTTATACTTGTGGCGTTTATCAACCAGTTAAGCTCTCTCGAACCGTCTGATCGTTTTACGCTCGAAGCTTATATGATTGGTAAAGCAGTGCAAGATTAAAATGAAGTACAAACGTTTCTCTTGAGAGAAGTTTTCCTTTCATTGATAAATTGCATAAATTACATCATTATCGGGAAAGAACAGGCATGTATTTACTGGTAATATCTCCTAAGTCTTCCAGCATGCCATGTATTCTTTACTTCCGACCCATCCATTGCTCGAAGCCGGTAAGTCCCTGGCTTCGGCACTTCTACTATCTCATAAGGCCCCTCCCAGTTAGGCATTAATTTTCCTGTGTTCTGGGGGGTTGATGCCTCTGCCTCCCGAAGCACCAAATCTCCTACCTCGAACCTCCTCAACTTCACCTTCTGGTTATAGTGTCGGGCTGTCTTCTGTTGGTAAAGGGCCAACCTCAACACCGCGGCATCACGAGCCTCGTCTAGCAGGTCCAGATTTATTTTCAGACCTTCATCGTTGTAGAGCTCTTTGTACTGGCTGACCCGAAGAGTGGGTGACCCGATCTCTACTGGTATGAGTGCATCAGTCCCATAGGCCAGCCGGAAAGGGGAGTCTCCAGTGGTTGTCCTCGGGGTCGTCCGGTATGCCCACAAAACGCTGAATAGTTCCTCGGGCCATCGACCTTTCAACTC
The DNA here is from genome assembly GCA_016801055.1 of Panax notoginseng. Classification (NCBI taxonomy): domain Eukaryota; kingdom Viridiplantae; phylum Streptophyta; class Magnoliopsida; order Apiales; family Araliaceae; genus Panax; species Panax notoginseng. Next base: position 146,042,743 of record CM029018.1, on the reverse strand, counting down.
ATCAAGCCTTCTTTTTATCCCGTTGAGTAGGGTTCGATTTGTCACTTTCACTTGACCGTTTGACTGAGGGTGGGCAACCGAAGTCTTCCGGTGTTGAATTCCCAACTCTTTCAGGAAGCTTTCAAACTTTGACCCCACGAACTGTCTACCGTTATCCGATACTACAGCCATCGGGATGCCGAACCGATAAACTATTCCTTCTTTCACAAATTTAAGACATTCCTGTTCGGTAATCTTCTGCAGTGGTTTGGCTTCGACCCACTTTGTCATGTAATCGATAGCCACTATTATAAAGCTGACTTGCCCTTTGGCCTTCGGCAGAGGTCCTAGGATGTCGATTCCCCATACTGCGAAGGGGATCGGGGATAAGACCGAGTAGAGTTCTTCGGGGGGTTGATGCGGGATGTTGCTGTTCAGTTGACACTTGGGACATTTTCTGACGAGTTCCTTGGCCTCTGTGTAAATGGTTGGCCAGTAATACCCCTGTCTTAGAATTTTATTTGCCAGTGACTTGGCGCCCATGTGATCTCCACAGATCCCTTCATGTACCTCTCGAAGTGCGTAGATTGCCTCTGACGGTGTTAAACATTTAAGTAAGGGAGAGCTGAAGGCCCTTCGATACAAATCTCCATCAATCAGTACGAAATTCGAACTTCGATGCTTGATCTTTCTTGCTAGGATGCGGTCTGATGGTAAGGTTCCGTCAGCCAGATAACAGATGTAGGGCGTAAGCCAACAGTCTAGCCGATCAATACATAATGCCTCCTCTTTTGAGACACTAGGCTGCTCCAATGTCTCTAGATATACCGAACCGTTGAAGGAGTTGGCATCGGTTGTCGCCAGTCTGGCCAGGGCATCTGCTATTGTATTGTCGGATCGGTCAATTCCCTGACAGCTGACCGTGTGGAAGTATGTCAGTTTATTCTTTGTCTCGGCTAAGTACTTCGTCATTCTCGCCCCCCGAGCCGCATACTCTCCCGATATCTGTTTGACGACCAGCTGCGAGTCACTGTAGATGACCAAGTTTTGTACTTCCAGGCTTCGGGCCAATTTTAACCCGGCTAGAACGGCCTCATATTCTGCTTCGTTGTTGGTCGCTCTGAACTTAAATCGAATAGCTTGTTGGACCTTGAATCCTTCGGGGCTCGTCAGTATGACCCCTGCACCACTGATGTCTGACGTTGACGAGCCATCGACATATAGTGTCCATGAAGTCTTTATGGGTTGTGTTTCGGCCACCGATCCCACATCTGGCTCCGAAAACGAACATTCCACGACGAAGTCTGCTAGCGCCTGCCCTTTGATTGCCGTTCGGGGATGATACTCTATCGCGAACTGTGTTAGCTCCATTGCCCATGCCGCCAGTCTTCCAGAAACCTCAGGTCGGTGTAGAATTTTCTTCAACGGCTGATCGGTGTATACCACCACCACCCGACCCTGGAAATAATGCCGAAGTTTTCTGCTTGCAATGATTAAGGCATAGGCGAATTTTTCCAGGTTCGGGTATCGGAGTTCTGCGTCCCGAAGTACGTGGCTGACGTAGTACACGGGGAACTGATTTCCTCCTTGGACCCGAACCAATGCCGCCCCCACTGCCATCGAACTCGCCGCCAGATAAAGATATAGGGGTTCTGAAGGGATTGGTTTCATCAGCAGAGGTGCCGAAGAAAGATATCGTTTGATCCCTTGGAACGCGTCCTCGCATTCTGAGGTCCACTGGAAGCTTTTCTTGTTCGTGGGTCCTTTCAGGGTGTCAAAAAATGGAAGGCACCTCTCAGCTGATTTAGAGACGAACCTTCGTAGGGCCGCAATCCGACCCGTTAGTCTCTGCACATCCTTGTATGACTTTGGTGATTTCATATCCAGGACTGCCTGGATTTTCTCTGGGTTTGCTTCGATTCCCCTTTTGCTGACCAAGTATCCTAGAAATTTACCCGATCCCAGCCCAAAAGTGCATTTGGTCGGGTTTAGCCTTAGCTTGCGTTTTCGGACCGTCTCGAAACAGTCCTCCAGATCTTCAAGATGTTTGCGGACTGACATGCTTTTAACGATCATGTCGTCTACGTAGACCTCCATGCTCCTCCCCAATTGCTTCGTGAACACCAGGTTCATCATTCGTTGATAAGTTGCCCCAGCATTTAATAGCCCGAAGGTCATTTTCCTGTATGCGTAAATCGCCCGATGTGTGATAAAACTTGTCTTCGGGATGTCTTCCTTGTTCATCGAAATCTGGTGGTACCCAGAGAATGCATCCATAAAACTCAACATACCGTATCCCGACGTGGCGTCGATCAGTTGATCTATGTTGGGCAAAGGGTAGAAATCCTTCGGACACGCCCTGTTTAGATCCGTGTAATCAATACACAACCTCCATTTCCCATTTTGCTTCTGGACCAAAACCACGTTGGCCAACCACTCCGGGTAATCAATCTCGAAGATGAATTCGGCCTCCAGGAGCTTGGCGATCTCTTCGTCGATGATTTTTTGCCTTTCTGGGGCGAAAATCCTCCGCTTCTGTATGACCGGTTTCTTGTCAGGGTCCACGTGCAGACGGTGTAGAGCCACTGATTCACTTACCCCCGGCATGTCGCTGGGTTCCCATGCAAAGATATCGGCATAGACTCGGAGTAATTCTATCAGCCCGGTCCGGAAGGGTTCTGATAACCCCGACCCAATCTTAATTATTTTGTCTTCCTGCCCAGGTACCAATTTTACATCATTAGTTTCTTCGGCCGGAAGAGCAAGTGGCTCTGTGCTTCCCTCCGTGAATGGTTCGATCTCAATGGCCATTGTCTGTTTTTGTTTGCAGACCCCGACCCCTGAAGAAATCAAGCTGTTTCGGTAACACCTTCGGGCTATATCTAGGTCACCTTTCACCTCCCCGATCCCGTTCGGTGTTGGAAACTTGATTTTAAAATGGGGTATCGATGTTACTGCTTGCAGGGCTGCCAAGGTAGGCCTTCCGAGGATCGCGTTATATGCCGAGTCTATTTGGACGACAAAAAATTTCACCACTATTTCGACTTGATTAGGTGCCGTACCAAATTTGACTGGCATCTCGATGGTGCCCAACACAAGCACCGGATCTCCACTAAATCCGTACAAGGGGCCTTCCCCTCCCAAATCCATCTTCTTTCCTTGCAGGTCTAACCTCTGATAGGCGTGGGAATACAGGATGTCGACCGAAGACCCGTTATCTATCATCATTCTTTTCATATCCACTATCCCGACCTGAGCCGTTATTACCAAAGCACCATCGTGGGGCTCAATGAGATCTGTCGGGTAGTCTTCGTCCGTAAATGAGATAGACGTTCCCGGATATGCCCGATCCTTTCTAGGGGTTGACCCCGAAACAGATAGCACTGCTTCCAGAGTCCCACTTCTTTTTCTTCCCGATACCCGTCTAACGGAACCCCCCGAAATGACATCAACTACACCTCTGGCTGGGGGGTTCTGCGGCACCTGGGTATCCGGGTTCTGATCTGCGGTCTCCTCTCTGGGCACCTCGGCATTTCCCCGGCCTGCCACGTATTGTAACAGTTGTCCGTTTTGGACATTTTTCTCGATCATATCCATCAGATTAACGCATGCTTCGGTCGAGTGTCTGGTACTCTGATGGTATTCACAATACTTATCCCGACCACGCTTTCCGGGCTTAGTTCGCCTGGGGCATGGCTCGTAGAATGGTTGGTTTTTCATTTCCTGCAGGATTTTCGACCGATCCGCGGTGAGGGGAGTATAGACCTTGCTAACGTTACGGTTGGGTAGCGGAGGCCGGTTGCTACCTGAACCTCCCCCATTGAAGTTTTTCTTTTCCGTACGGTCTGATTTCCACTGGTTATTGTCCGAACGTTGGTAGGTCGGTTTTTCCCGATCTTTAGCTTTCTCGTAAGGTTGTTGGTGTGGTTTGAAATTTCCCAAAGCTTCCTCTATAGCGATGAACCCTTCTGCCCGATGAAAGGCCTCGGTCAAGTCTGCCGGAGGGTTAATCACCAAATCCTTTACCAGCTTCTTAGATCTCCCGATGTCTAAGCCGGTCGTAAAAAATCCCAGTGCTTGTGGGGAATTCAGCTCCGCTACAGATCCCACTGCCTCTCTAAATCGTTTGACGAACTGACTTAGGGTCTCGTCTGATTTCTGCCGTACCTGCATGAGGGACGCCGTGATCTTCCCTCGTCTTCGGTTGCTGCCGAACCGAGCATGGAATTTTTCACGAAGATCGTTCCATGACCCGATTGATCCTGGTGCCAGGGTTCCCAACCACTCCCTGGCACTCTTCTTAAGTGTTGTAGCGAACATGTGGCATTTGGCTGCATCCGAATGCCCATAGTACGACATCAGGCGATCATATCCATCCGAATGGTCGTAGGGGTCTCCCAATCCGTCGTATGTCTCCATCGGGGGCATCTTCTTCTTTGGATCGGCTATCACCCGGTTGATTTCGGGCGAAAAGGGAGATCCTAAACCTGCCGAAGATGTCCCCGTCGAGTTTTTTGTCCCTAGCAACCTTTCTAATTCAGACACTCTCCGGGTAAGGGGGTCGGATCCTTCCTTATGAGGGGACGATCGAGGTTTGTCCCTCCCATAATCAGGAGACGCTTCCCTTTCTATCTGCCCGGTCCTGCCTCGGTGTTCTGATCGGCGCCCGGCCGAAGGACTCCTCCCTCTGCTCTTTCCATCTCTAGAGCGACTCCGGTGCCTGCTCTGTTCTCTTCTTGCCTCCCCCCGCCGAGGCGATCGGGACCGGCTTCGATTCCTACGCCTTCTGGAACTCACTTCTTGATCCCCGACCATGTTGGCCATCTGTCTCTCCAACTCCAATCGTTGCAGCTGGAGCGCCAACATGGCGTCTTTATTCTGGTCCAGTCTCTTCTGCAAGAGAAACTCTCGTTGGTCTCGGCTTCCTGCTCCCCGGTCTTGCCTCACGAGGGCTTGAGAGTGCCTCTCGTCGGCCTGACTCGCCTGATAAGGCGTGTGTTGACTCTCGGGGAAGAGCTTCCGCCGAAGATCATGGACTGGTAACTCTTCTACCTCCTGTATTTTAGACCCCAGTCGGTCCTTCACTGACCCCCTCGCCTGAGTTGTTTGGTGGGACTGCTGGGTCTTGGCTCTTTCCGAGACAGCGATATTATCTCTACTCGTCATGATTGCTGCCGAAGAAAAGTATTTGTGGTTGCAAAGAAGAGCCCTCCTTCTAGCGCCAATGTTAACGCCAAGTTCGTCCGCGCGTCCAATCACAAAATCCACGCGCTGAATCCTGCACAATAACAGATCACACAGAAGCTTGACGGCCGTACCGCCGGGGGATAGCTCCGGTGTGAGAATAAGCACAGGCCGTTCACAAGGTTTAACAATGGAGGTTTATATGTTTAGTGCTCAAAGTAGTTATTACCTGTTAATTGTAACCTCGGCCTTGTATTTATAGAGCTCCCACCACATTGGTATCCTCTTCTTTGGATTAGAGTAGGACTCCTAAATATGTTAGCTACCATATTTGGGTCCAACACAATCTCCTTAAAAAGTGCAAGTGGAATCCCTTTCCATCACTACATCCAGAGTTACCTTGTTGACGTAGGATTAGGGCTGATGCCCTTAATCACGTAAACTCCTTGTCGCACCAACTCTGCATGTGGACTGCTCATACGCTCAGGCCCAAACCAATAGTCAAACCCAACAGGCCCGAACTCAACCCTCACGATGACCACGGGCCCCAGCCTATTGGGATCGGGTAACCGACCCCGATCTTACACCTCTGAACCTACGAGTCCGACCTCCTTTGACCTGACCCAAGCCTTCAGAACAAAAGAGGGTCGGGAAAACACTCCCGAACAATTATACACCAAGAATGAATTGAGTTTGATTGTTTCTTGTCTTTTTCAAATTTATTGGCTTTGATTTCTTCATTTTATTTGGTGGGTTCGTGAATTTTTCATCTGGGGTCTCTTTTTATTTGTGTGGCTGCAAGTGATTGATCATTTAACTGACCCCACTTGGTCAGCAAGTGATAATATCAAATTCGTGCCCGTCTCTTTTATTTATTTATTTAATTTTTTGGGTGGGATAGGTACTGTGTTCGTGAGCTGCTGAATTTTTATTTATATGTCTGGAATTTATTGATTTTATGTTCTATAAGCTACCTCTCTTTTGCTCTTACTTTCTCTCAGTTGGGTTGTGGTTAAAGTTCAATTCTTTTGGGGGTTTAACTGAATTTGGAGTATTTGGGTTTTGATAATACTTTGTCTTCAGTTGTAATTTTTGTATGATTTTGTGATATTTAATTTTAGGGAGATTGAATCAGCTCTGAATGGCAAGTGGAGCAGAAATTGATGAAAATGGTGATACAAAAGGTAATATGTGGGTTTTGGAACAGAAACTTGATCAGCCCATGGATAAGAAGGCTGGTAGACTTAAAAATAGGACAAAGGTGCAAAAATGTCCCTGATATTTTTTCGGATATTTCACTTATATTTTAAATTATTTTTTATTAAAAGTACTCTTAATATTATAAAATTCAGCCCAATTATGTCCCCTCCGTTAACACACTTGCCACCGAGCCAAACAGAACAGACACGTAGACAAAATTTGCTGACAGACCAAAAATAATTTTTTTTACTCTTTCTTCTCTCTCTTTCCACTTCCTTTCTTCTCCCTTTTTCTCTCTATCCGTTCTTCTTCCTCTGTTCTAAAATAACAAAACCCAAATAGGAATCGAGTTAACCAATCTCCAACACCGGTTTAGAGGATTTCCTGGTGGCTACAAAATCTTCATTACTGGCGACTGACCGAGGTGAATCGCTAATATCAGATCCAGACGGACTTTCATCACTCATACGCAAACCGGACATCGTCTTCATCAAGTCGCCATTTTCCGAACGTCTAAACACTTGCACTGGCCGCTCATCCATTCCACCTCCGCCGCCTTAATGGTCACTAATACTCTCGTCTTCTGGGAATGCTGTCTTGTCTCTGTGTATCTGATCCAATTTTGGATGGATATATAGATATTATTATATGGAGGATCCAACATTAAACAAAATCAGGGCATCTCAGAAAGTCATTGCTCTGTTTCACTCGACTCTTGGCTCGCTATGATGCCTACACTTACACCTCCGATCTTCTGGTCTGTTAGATTCCGATCTTCTGGTCTGTTAGATTTTGTTCAATTAGCCTGAAGTAGTAGATCTGAATTTGCTTTTTCCCAAAATCCAATTCAACGCCATCTTTTTCACTATGTGAATATATTTTTTCTGTGTTTTAGAATTGGGGTTTTGAGTTTTGTTGAAGATGACAATGAATTCAACATTTAGGGTTTATAAAAAAGTTTGTTTTGTGATGATTGTGAAATTTGTTGCAGCTGGCCGATCTGATTAGCTCAAGTATTGCCAAGCAGGAAGTAAACAGTTGCAAACAGTAAATTTTTGGTGGCACAAAAACCAGCTCTTGACTGTTGAAGTTTTGAACAGCCCAAGCTTGATAGTTGTTGCACATTTTCTCAACTGGAGATTGGTGATTTCAATTGACTGGAGATCGGTGATTTCAATTGGAGATTTCAGTTTTGTTATTTTAGAACAGAGGAAGAAGAAAGGAGAGAGTGTAGCGCCCCCAAATCCGGGTATCTTCCAACCCGACAGATGTTGCTATACTGTACAATCATTCATACATTCATTCAATTAAAAAGTCTCAAAGAACGAATATAACTTCTATATATTAAAGTAATATTTACAATTTCCCAGGTTTTATACCCATTACAAAGGTTCTTTGTCATAATATCAATTACATTACAACAATAGACCTATACTATTACAAGACAGCTTAACAATCTGCCTTAGCTTTTTCTTTATCCCTTTTTGATCCTTCGGGACGTTCAGTCTTAGCTGCATTCATATGGTTCAAGCAAGAGTGAGCATGGCTAGCTCAACAAGTATAACAATTCAATAACAACATGCTTGACACATACGAATCGTATATCTTCAATAACTGAACAATAGTTATGAAGAACTACTGATAATTCAAAATAGCACTTCATCTTTTCTTTCAAGATGTGTTACAATAACAAGATTTAATAAAACATTCACTCCGGTCAGAGACCTCGAGTATTCATTTTTTTATTGAAAAAGGACAACCCGGAACGAATTTCGTAAGTCCGATATTACTTATGAGCACTTCTAGGTGATCAGCCTATTGTACTCTATGTTGATCAACACTACATCCATTAAACGTATGTACGTTTAATCATTTGGCAACCTCACGTGCATGTCGTTTTACCGACAAAACATTTGTTTAACATTTCAGTCTTCTTTTGAAAATCATATCAAGTAGTTGACAAAAGATAGCAACATTTGATAATACAAGAGTAGATTATCAAGTCTAGCCAAAGGGGATTGGCTTTAACCTCAACATACCTCAATCCATGCGAAAGAATACATGAATCTTAAACTTGTTCAGATTGAACTGAAACAAGAGTTAGAATACTTGCCTTTAGCGTCTGCTACCGTATATTAACTTTATGTTTAAGTCTTTCAAGTCCCTACAGTACATGATCACATAATGCCTTACATTAGGTCACATATAATCAAGTATGTATATGATTATATCTTATCTTTCTTCTCAATCTAATTGTGTATTAGATTCAGTTACTATTCGTTTCGGTTTATCATTATCATTGCATTTATCCTTGACTAGGATATCTTAACCTTTACATTACATTCCTTAAGGTTTAACAAAGTTTAATAATGTTACATTATCGTCCTTAAGTTATGTTTACTTTCTATCAATTTAGGTTTTCTTTTCTTTGTACATAGATACCTTTCTTTCTATCTTTGTTCTGAGACTGGCGCTGCGGCGCCGGTCCTATACTCAGCGCGAACCTTATTCTAGCATATCCCGGACTTGGAGCTGGGGCGCGAGTCCTTATGTAATGGGCCGCGCTGCGGCGCCACTCTACAGAAGGTCTTGTACTGTGCATGGCGCTGGGGTGCTGGTCATTTGCCTTGGTTTGGCGCCGCGGCGCCAACTCTGTGCACCAGAAAAAAATTTCAGTTTTAAAATTTTGTGAACTTCCCGGATGCATAACTTCTTCGTTATAAGTCCGAATTGGCTCGTTCAAAAGCCTACGGTTCACAAATTATGTAATCTACATGATCATCCAAGAATTATATCTATTTGACTTTGTTTGCTAAAAATTCACATATTGGTTCATTTTTAACGAAAACGATAAACGTTCGTGAACGTTCAACGCTCGTTTCTTCGTTCTAAGTCGGAATCCGGTCATTTTTGAGTCCGCAACTCTTAAATGCCAAATATGACTTAACTCCATTGTAAAATAATAATTCCGTGATCAAACACAAAATTTGACTTCCATTCTGAGAATTTTACGAATTCGACGATTGTCGTCCACTCGTGCAATTTCCGGCAAATCTTCCTTCTTATGATTTGTTCAACATTACAAATGAACTTCATTCATCATGTGAACATCTCAACATACATATTACAACAACTTTTGTTCATTGTTGGATTTTAACTTATTCTTCATGAGCTTATAACTTGTCAATTTATAAACTACTTAAGATTTCATTGTTAATGATTTATGACAATTTAAGTTTCTTAAACATCATTTCTTATATGTTCTCAACATATAACTCAACTTAGGTATACATGATACATATGATCATATAAATTCCTTTATCTTCATATCAATTCTCTTAATAAACTCTTTATAAGTTCATATTATTTTCTCATAAGTTATAACTTATGTTAGCTTAAATGACTTATTGCCAACTTAATTGGCTTAAGTCCATTACTTACTCATTTATGTTTCTTAATCCAACTTTTCTTATCATCCTATCATAGTAAAGATAGAAGATAATTGGAGAAGAAGTCTTACTCTTTTGAAGTCTCGGTAAAGTAGCTTGCTTCTTCTTCTTACTTATGGAATGACTTATGTGTAGCTTATTCTATCTATCACTTGAGCACTTTGAGAAGTCTAGATTATTTGAACAACCAACAAATGACTTGCAAGCTCTTCTATTTATAGACTTTCCAAAGTTAGGGTAGTTTAGTCATTAAACCAATCCCACCTCCTTAAGTCACCTCCTTACTATTCATTACTTGGCTAACACAACACTTATCCTATACTTGGTCCTTACTCATTTAACTTGGTCACCACATTAAACCATATAAATATGGTTTGCCCCATGGGTCAACAAATCCATGGATTCTAATTTGGGCTTGGATTAATTAAATCATTGGGCTTTGAATTAATAAACACTAGCTTGTTCATTAATCAATTATTGGGCCTCTTCCTTTAATTCACTTGGACTTATATTAATTCTTGTCAATCTTTCCAAGTCCATTAACATTTCTTAATACTTATACATATAGTTTATATATTATTTTCGTATTCTAATTCATATAGAATTTATATACGATATTTCATCCTTCATACCAACTCGTATAATACTTCGTATTATACTCATTTCCATTTCTTTGTACAATACATAAGTATCATACCATTATTACTTATTCATTACTATTTCGCCTTCCTTAACGTTTATAAATTAAGTCCACAAGCGAAATATCGTTTTTTCCATAACTAGATTTTTATTACATAATCCATCTCACCTTATTATTCCATCATTACGTATTTTTCGGAAATCCAAAATTATATCCCGAGCAAATACCGATGAATAGTATTTTTCGAAAAATTTATCGAAAATTTTTTATTTTTGTCTTGAAAATTCAAACACTTTAATTCATCCACGTAGCTCAAATACTATGACATTCCAACGTCACTAGGTTATATAACGACAACCATCTTGATAACACATAGCATAAAGTTTTATTATTATTTAAATTAATAAAATCATTTTACAATAAGATCTGAATTTCTCGGTCGATACATTATTCCCCCTTATAAAGATTCTGTCCCCAGAATCTCGTCTTACTTTAATCAAATAGATGAGGAAAATTTTTCTTCATCTTTTCTTCTAGTTCCCACGTTGCTTTTTCAGCATCGTGGTTCCTCCATAATACCTTCACTGATGGTATTACCTTATTCCTCAGAACTTATTCCTTTCTATCAATGATTTGCATCGGCAACTCTTCATACATTAAATCTTTCTTGATATGAATTGGCTCATACTCGATTACATGTTTATAGTCCGGCTTATATGGACGTAATACAGATATGTGAAACACGTTATGTATCTGCTCTAGGTCTGGAGGTAATGCTATCATATATGCTACCTCTCCCACCCGTTTTAACACCTCAAAAGGTCCTATAAACCTTGGACTTAACTTTTCTTTCTTTCCAAAACGTATCTTTCCTTTCCAGGGAGATACTTTTAGAAACACATACGAACCCACTTCAAACTCTGGACTTAGTCTATGTGAGTCCGCATACTTTTTCTGTCTGTCCTGAGCTGTGGCGAGACGCATCCGAATTAACTTTACCACCTCCGCTGTCTGCTGCACCAATTCTGGTCCTAGCATACGGCGTTCTCCCACCTCATCCCAACACAAAGGTGTTCTGCATTTTCTTCCATACAAAGCTTCGTACGGCGGCATGCCTATGCTTGCATGATAACTGTTGTTATACGCAAACTCTACTAGTGGAAGGTGATCATCTCAACTACCCTTGAAATCCATGACGCAAGACCTCAACATGTCTTCTAACGTCTGAATTGTTCTCTCGCTCTGCCCATCAGTCTGAGGATGATAAGTCGTGCTTAACTTCAGCTGTGTTCCCAACTGCTTTTGCAAACTCCTTCAAAAGTTTGATGTGAATCGTGGATCACGATCTGACACAATCGATACCGGTACTCCATGTCTGGAAATGATTTCCTTAACATAAAGTTTAGCTAATTGGTTCAAGTTATAATTGACCCTTATTGGCAAAAAGTGAGCCGACTTCGTCAACCGGTCCACTATTACCCAGATCGCATCATATCTTTTAGTCGTTGTTGGAAGTCTCACCACGAAGTCCATCGTAATATGCTTCCACTTCCATTCTGGAATCTCCAATGACTGTAATAAGCCACTGGGTCGTTGATGTTCTGTAAGACCCCAACTTATTAATGAATAAAATTAAATTTTCTCTAAATATTATTGTGAATAATAAGAGGTTAATTTGATATAATACTTTGGTTATGGGTGAAATGTGCAAATTTTGCAAAATAAGCAAGTGGTTATAAAATATTCATTTTGTCGGGGAATATTCGTTTGGTCGTGGAATATTCTTGCTGTCGGGGAATATTCGTACAACGGCGCAGCCTTGTGTGGGCCCCATAACGGAAAGCGATTGGATGAAGAAAACGACAAGTATAAGTTATTTATAAATAACGGCGTAGTTGTTACCGTTAATACTGTTGGAATACCCGGTTGTTAAAATACAGTAGCACACGGTATTGCACCAATTATTGATTCTTACGTAAGAAGGCACTACTCAATAATTGTTACAGTAGTTATTGTTCAATATTTTATTTTATTGATTCAATAATTGCTGCGTTGATATTTTATATTATTGTTGTTTCAATAATTGTTGTTGCACAGTATTTTTCTTTATCAGATCAATAATTCATATTATTTGAATAATATTATTAGATAACATTATTGACAATGTCTAGAAAGTTCTGTCTAAGGAGAGGTTTGGTCATCTAATTGCGCGCCAGTAAGGAGAAATCCTTATTGAAAAGCCCCCTCTTTCCTGGGAACGGCCTGGTTGCATAAATGTGATTCTGTAATATTATTTGTGAATATTAATTATTGATTCATATGATAAGAAAATATTTATTTTATGTGGATATAAATGAGGGATATATTTTTGTGGTTAAAAATGAAGGAGTTAATGTTGAGGTTTTTATCAGTATTTTTGTCGGAATGGAGGTATTAAAAATCAGGATTTTTGAGATATTTTGCGGGGGTTATAATTTTTAATCCGACCGTTGAATCGTGGTAATTTTTGGATATGTTATACATATATAAGTTGAGTATATGTCCACAAATTTTGAACCGTTAAAAATGAACGTATGATTTATTATGAATTTTACGAGATGATTGGTTCAGAAATTGTTGAATTTTCAGAGTTAATTATTTTGGTGGAAAATTCTAGAATTGGTGGGCCCCACTCTTGGTTGGTGAAGAAATGTGCTGAGATTTTTATTCAAATGTGGTGGGTGGGAATATTAGCAGGTAAAGCCATCAGGTTGCAGGTTAAGTCTGCTTCGGCGTGCTAACATTTTTCTATAAATAGAGGGCTAAGTTAGAATTGAAAATCACACCAGAAACAAGTTTTTTCTCTCTCTCTCTAGATTATTGAGTGTATTTTGTGAGTATTTAGATACTTTGAGAGTTTCTATTCATCAGAGCAAGTTTCTTTCAGCCTTATACCGGTATTCCGACCAGAAGTACTGATATTTTGAGGTAAGGGATATTATTTTCTTCTTAATGATATTATTTTCTTCAATATCATTATGCTGAAATATTGATACGAGTTTTTATCAAATTTGGAACTTTTTGTGTCGAGGTTACTATTCATGTATACGGCACTATTCACGTATACGGCACTATTCACGAATACGGCACTATTCACCGAAAAATAAAATTTTTCCTTTTTGTCCAAGATGTCTATTATGGTTACTATCTTTGATTGTATCCATGTTTTGATCTTTATTTTTGAATTCTGCTTCACAATTGATTATTATGAAGTATTATTGATCTTGGATAAACTGTTATACGAATCCCTACTATTTGTCCTTCTATCTCATTGGATTCGTTCTCTTTAAGATATTTTTCATCATCCTCAGTCCTAAATGATGATATTAATGAATATCTTTGGCCTGTAGTGCAAAGATGTATGATTACTTGATGAATATCTTTGGCCTGTAGTGCAAAGATGAACAGGTGTTGAGATGAACATGACTGACAGGTGATACAAATGAATATCTTTGGCCTGTAGTGCAAAGATGAATATTTGGATAAAGATGATTATTAATTGATGTTACAGGGATAAAATATTGATGATGGACTTTTAAATCTTAGAAGATAATAGAATTCTTTCTCTACTTGACTCTTCTAATGGTTTGCTGTTTCCGCTGCAGTTGTTGATCTAAAACTTGTTGTCGATTATATTCTATCAGATTTTTCCCTGTTGAAGACTAACGATAATTTGTTTGTATATTATCTTAGTCATAATATTCTTTACTGGGCTAGTTGAGCTCACCCTTTTCCTTTTTGTTCCATTTTTCTTCTCAGGAGGTGAGAACATAGTAGGATCTAGTCGGGGTATGGAGTGATGGTTCTAGAAAAATGTTTTAGCAGTCCTCACTATTTCTATAAAATAGTGTTTGAATAATTGTAATGAGGATTTATTTGAGTGTGGATATTATCCAGAAGACAATATTTGTATTTAAACTCACAGTATGTGTTGTCGTATTTTGCACGACAATTGTATTATTGAAGTTGTAGTTTGCTTTCTGTACCATGTATTTGGCGACTCAGAATGGGTGTTGTATACCTATTTTGGGGGCGTCACATGTTCGGCCTTAACTTTTTGACAAGTCAAGCATCTACTCACATACTCTGCTATTTCTCTCTTCATGTTCGGCCACCAAAAACTCTGTCGAAGGTCTTGATACATCTTAGTGCTACCAGGATGTATCGAGTACCTCGAATTATGAGCTTCTTGTAACACTTACTCCTTTAATTCCGTCTCATTCGGAACTCAAATTCTTCCCTCAAATCTTAATAATCCTTCATTATCAAGACTATTCTTAGCATCTTCCTTTTCGGATAACCGCTTCTTCATTTGATTACACTCGTCTGTCGTGAGTTGTACTTCTTTAACTCTTTCTACGATGGTAGACTGCATCTCTGTCGCAAACATTCTCTGCTCCGCCTCAACTGGCAACTTTACCTCTAATTTCATCCTAGCAATCTCTATTATTAACTTATTTTGAGCCGTTAACATAGACAACTTTTCCCGACCCTTCCTACTTAAGGCGTCGGCAACTACATTGGCCTTTCCAGGGTGATACATGATTTCACAATCATAATCCTTTATCAACTCTAGCCATCTCCTCTGTCTCATATTCAACTCCTTCTGAGTGAAGATATACTTTAGACTTTTATGGTCCGTATATATCTCACATTTTTTCCCATAAAGATAATGTCTTCATATCTTTAGGGCAAATACTACTGCGGCCAGTTCCAGATCATGAGTAGGATAAACTTTCTCATAATCCTTCAACTGCCGTGACGCATACGCAATGACTTTGCCATGTTGCATAAGCACACAACCAAGTCCTCTATGCGAAGCATCACTGTACACTACAAAATTTCCTGTGTCATCTGGCAAGGACAAGACAGGCGCTTCACTTAATCTTTTCTTCAGTTCTTGAAAACTGTCTTCTCATTTATCCGTCCATACGTATTTCACCGTCTTCCTTGTCAAATTAGTCAACGGGGTAGCTATCTTCGAAAAATCTTGAATAAATCTTCGATAGTACCCTGCTAACCCTAGGAAACTCCGCACCTCAGTCGGCGTTTTCGGCTGTTCCAAATTCATCACTGCTTCCACCTTCGCTGGATCTACTGAAATCCCTTCTTGGTCAATGACATGACCTAAAAACTGCACATTTTCCAGCCAAAATTCACATTTGGTGAATTTCGCATATAACTTCTCCTTCCTTAGTGTTTCCAACACTAATCTTAAGTGTTCAGCATGATCTTCTGGCATCTTAGAATAGACTAGAATATCATCGATAAACACAACGACGAACTGGTCCAAATATGGTTTGAACACTCTGTTCATCATATCCATAAATGCAGCTGGTGCATTCGTCAACCCAAATGACATTACCAGAAACTCGTAATGACCATAACGAGTCCTAAATGTCGTCTTTGGTACATCTTCCTTCCTAACTTTTAACTGATGATACCCCGTCCGCAAATCTATTTTAGAAAAATATTTTGCCCCTTTTAATTGATCAAAGAGATCATCGATCCTGGGCAATGGGTATTTATTCTTTATCGTTAACTTGTTCAACTCCCGATAGTCGATACAAAGCCTTAACGATCCGTCTTTCTTCTTGACAAACAACACGGGTGCCCCCCACGGAGAAACACTTGGTTGAATGTACTTTCTGTCCAATAGTTCCTGTAACTGAACCATTAGTTCTTTCATTTCCACAGGCGCCATACGATACGGTGCCCTTGAGACTGGTGCCGCTCTTGGCACAACGTCTATCACAAATTCGATCTCTCTATCCGGCGGTAATCCCGGTAACTCACTTGGAAATACATCCATGAACTCATTTACTATAGGTATTTGTTCCATTGTTGCTCCCACTCTTTGGGTATCCACAACATGGCATAGGTAACCTACACAACCCTTCCTAAATAATTTTCTAGTTTGTGTCATCGTAAGGCAGCACGGACGTCCCAGTAACTTACTACCGTAAAATACTACAGGAGGTTGCTTCCACGACTTGATTCTCACACATTTCTTTTGGCAATCTATAATTGCTCCATGATTAATTAACCAATCCATTCCGAGAATTACGTCGAGTTCTCCTAATTTTATCGGTATTAAATCTACCGATAACTTACAACCTCGTACTTCTACGCAACAACTCCTATGAATATCTTCAACATGAATTATCTCTTTGTTTGCTACCTTAATGTTCAAAGGTATAGGTAATTTTTCGAAAAATAATTCTAGTCGTTTAGCAAAATCACATGCTATAAACGAACAAGTAGCACCCGAATCAAAAAGCACGTATGCATTTATGTTATTGATCGGAATAATACCTGCAACTACCTCCCCTGATGCCACAGCATCTTGGACCGTCATATTAAAAGAGCGGGCCATTGATTTCCCCGGCTGAGCTGGACCACTAATAGCTAACTTACCGCTATTAGTTCCCTTATTTCCTTCTGTCCCCTTCTTCGGGCAATTCTTTGCTATGTGATCAGTTGATCCACATACAAAACATCTGTGATTTTTCTTCGGATTTGGACAGTTAGGCGAAATGTGCCCTTCCTGTCCACAATTATAACATACTGCCTTTCCTTTGAGACAGACTCCTAACTGAGTCTTCCCGCAGGTTTTACAGGCCTCCATCCTTCTCTTAGAATCCCCTTGTTTTACTCCGGTATTCTCAGAGTTAAAGCCCTTCCTCTTTTGACCGTTGCCACTTCCACTGGCTCCCTCAGTCTTGGATCCTCCATCACCCTTGCCCTTGTTTTTCTTATCCTTGTGGTACTGGCTGAGAGCCTCATTCCCACCTTCAGCAATTATTGCCTTCTCTAATATGGTTCCAAAGGAAGTACTTTGGAACACCGAGATTCGGCTATAGAGCCAGGGTTTCAGGCCCTGCTCGAACCTTCTAGCCTTTCTCACTTCAGTGTCCACTTGATGTGGAGCAAATCGTGCCAGTTCATTAAACTTGGCAGCATACTGGGGAACTGTCATATCCCCTTGTTTCAATTCAAGAAACCTCATTTCCATCCTTCCTTGCATACTCGTGGGAAAATAGTTCTCGAAGAAAATCTCCTTAAACCTCTCCCACGTTAGATTTCCTATATCGGCCCTAGCTTGGTTTGCCTCCCACCAGAAATTGGCCTCTCCTTTCATCAAATAGGTTGCAAAGGCAACCTTTTGACCCTCCTCAACATTTGCTATTATAAATGCTTTCTCGATTTCTTTTACCCAAGTCTGGGCTTCTATAGAGTCCGTAGTTCCTTTAAACTCCGGCGGACCTACACTTTTAAAGTCATTAAAAGTAGTAGCTCGTACTACTTCAGGAATCACAGGTACATTAGCCCCCGTTCTATTAAATGCAGCCGTTAAAAGATTAACAAACTCCTGCATTGGATTAACCGGACCACCCTCCGGTTGGTTAACATTAGCGTCTTGATTTCGTTGTCTCCTTCTTGGCGGCATTTTGCTGTTAAGAAAACAACACATCATTATTACTTTATATTTGCTGATTTGTTATTATTTGTAATAAAACAATAACTCGTACTCATTACTCAATATTTTTCAAGAAAAGACTTATATTGATTCATAACTTGTAGTATAACACTACATTATTTTTCATTACTCAGCCTTAGCTGATTACATTATCATCTCGCAATTACTTCCAAAAATTGGGATTTACAAAAGATTACCCTTTGTTTATACAAAAGAGAGTTTTACATCACTACTAGATACATAATATTTACATATCTAAGCTACCCCAACTATTGCTAGATTACATCTGTCGTAAGGCATTCTCAAAGTCTGTTCTAGCCAAACCGGTAACATCTCTACTGATGGTATGACGGGTCTGTCCTGCTTCTATATGATATCCAGCTAACTGCTGCTGGAAATCTATATGAGAACTCCTATGTATATAGGATATCCTCTCCAACTTCCGCTTTTTAGTCTTTAGTTCCTGCTTGAGCTCAAAGACTTCTTCTTTCAAATCTCGGACCTTGTCCATAGCTAGGACTCTATCATCGTGTTCTTCTTCCCACATTCCTTCTATATTAGCCTTGTCCTCCCGGACAGCTTGGAGTTCCTCTTTCAACTCCTTAATCTCTTGGCAGTAATGGATATTTCTATCCAATACTGACATAAACAATACCTTCATTGATTCTCCCGTAGACAATTCCTCTGTAGGTGGAACCTGATCAAAGGACATCACGTCCACCTCCTCCTCTATCATGCCATCAAATATAGACATATAGTCTAAATTGTCTGAGTCTCCAGACTCAATTGTCACCAATTCTGGTTCCACGGCTACAGGATTTTGTAGTATCTCTACCCGATTAACCGAATCCTCGCTCACTACATGTATATCTCTATACATATCATTTTCTCCTGACATCTACAATAAAACAATATAGTTTGATTAGTACACGTCAGTGAAATAATAGAAACACATAACATAATATAATGCATTTTTATAGGGTTACTTTCCATCTTTTACTTCTTTATTCTTTCTTAAGGTTATGACTTAAGGTTCTATTTCCCCCCTTAAGTTTTATAACCTAGGCTTTGATACCAACTTGTAGCGCCCCCAAATCCGGGTATCTTCCAACCCGACAGATGGTGCTATACTGTACAATCATTCATACATTCATTCAATTGAAAAGTCTCAAAGAACGAATATAACTTCTATATATTAAAGTAATATTTACAATTTTCCAGGTTCTATACCCATTACAAAGGTTCTTTGTCATAATATCAATTACATTACAACAATAGACCTATACTATTACAAGACAGCTTAACAATCTGCCTTAGCTTTTCCTTTATCCCTTTTTGATCCTTCGGGACGTTCATTCTTAGCTGCATTCATATGGTTCAAGCAAGAGTGAGCATGGTTAGCTCAACAAGTATAACAATTCAATAACAACATGCTTGACACATACGAATCGTATATCTTCAATAACTAAACAATAGTTATGAATTACTACTGATAATTCAAAATAGCACTTCATCTTTTCTTTCAAGATGTGTTACAATAACAACAAGATTTAGTAAAACATTCACTCCGGTCAGAGACCTCGAGTATTCATTTTTTTATTGAAAAAGAACAACCCGGAACGAATTCCGTAAGTCCGATATTACTTACGAGCACTTCTAGGTGATCAGCCTATTGTACTCTATGTTGATCAACACTACATCCATTAAACGTATGTACGTTTAATCATTTGGCAACCTCACGTGCCTGTCGTTTTACCGACAAAACATTTGTTTAACATTTCAGTCTTCTTTTGAAAATCATATCAAGTAGTTGACAAAAGATAGCAATATTTGATAATACAAGAGTAGATTATCAAGTCTAGCCAAAGGGGATTGGCTTTAACCTCAACATACCTCAATCCATACGAAAGAATACATGAATCTTAAACTTGTTCAGATTGAACTGAAACAAGAGTTAGAATACTTGCCTTTAGCGTCTGCTACAATATTAACTTTATGTTTAAGTCTTTCAAGTCCCTACAGTACATGATCACATAATGCCTTACATTAGGTCACATATAATCAAGTATGTATATGATTATATCTTACCTTTCTTCTCAATCTAATTGTGTATTAGATTCAGTTACTATTCGTTTCGGTTTATCATTATCATTGCATTTATCCTTGACTAGGATATCTTAACCTTTACATTACATTCCTTAAGGTTTAACAAAGTTTAATAATGTTACATTATCGTCCTTAAGTTATGTTTACTTTCCATCAATTTAGGTTTTCTTTTCTTTGTACATAGAAACCTTTCTTTCTATCTTTGTTCTGAGACTGGCGCTGCGGCGCCGGTCCTATACTTACATCTCGCGTTGCGGCGCGAGCCATATTCTAGCATATCCCGGACTTGGCGCTGGGGCGCGAGTCCTTATGTAATGGGTCGCGCTGCGGCGCCACTCTCCAGAAGGTCTTGTACTGTGCATGGCGCTGGGGTGCCGGTCATTTGCCTTGGGTTGGCGCCGCGGCGCCAACTCTGTGCACCAGAAAAAAAATTTCTGTTTTGAAATTTTGTGAACTTCCCGGACGCATAACTTCTTCGTTATAAGTCCGAATTGGCTCGTTCAAAAGCCTACGGTTCACAAATTACGTAATCTACATGATCATCCAAGAATTTTATCTATTTGACTTTGTTTGCTAAAAATTCACCTATTGGTTCATTTTTAACGAAAACGATAAACGTTCGTGAACGTTCAACGCTCGTTTCTTCGTTCTAAGTCGGAATCCGGTCATTTTCGAGTCCGCAACTCTTAAATGCCAAATATGACTTAACTCCATTGTAAAATAATAATTTCGTGATCAAACACAAAATTTGACTTCCATTCCGAGAATTTTATGAATTCGACGATTGTCGTCCACTCGTGCAATTTCCGGCAAATCTTCCTTCTTATGATTTGTTCAACATTACAAATGAACTTCATTCATCATGTGAACATCTCAACATACATATTACAACAACTTATGTTCATTGTTGGATTTTAACTTATTCTTCATGAGCTTATAACTTGTCAATTTATAAACTACTTAAGATTTCATTGTTAATGACTTATGAAAATTTAAGTTTCTTAAACATCATTTCTTATATGTTCTCAACATATAACTCAACTTAGGTATGCATGATATATATGATCATATAACTCAACTTAGGTATACATGATATATATGATCATATAAATTCCTTTATCTTCATATCAATTCTCTTAATAAACTCTTTATAAGTTCATATTATTTTCTCATAAGTTATAACTTATGTCAGCTTAAATGACTTATTGCCAACTTAATTGGCTTAAGTCCATTACTTACTCATTTATGTTTCTTAATCCAACTTTTCTTACTATCCTATCATAGTAAAGATAGAAGAAAATTGGAGAAGAAGTCTTACTCTTTTGAAGTCTTGGTAAAGTAGCTTGCTTCTTCTTCTTACTTATGGAATGACTTATGTGTAGCTTATTCTCTCTAACACTTAAGCACTTTGAGAAGTCTAGATTATTTGAACAACCAACAAATGGCTTGCAAGGTCTTCTATTTATAGACTTTCCAAAGTTAGGGTAGTTTAGTCATTAAACCAATCCCACCTCCTTAAGTCACTTCTTTACTATTCATTACTTGGCTAACACAACACTTATCCTATATTTGGTCCTTACTCATTTAACTTGGTCACCACATTAAACCATATAAATATGGTTTGCCCCATGGGTCAACAAATCCATGGATTCTAATTTGGGCGTGGATTAATTAAATCATTGGGCTTTGAATTAATAAACACTAGCTTGTTCATTAATCAATTATTGGGCCTCTTCCTTTAATTCACTTGGACTTATATTAATTCTTGTCAATCTTTCCAAGTCCATTAACATTTCTTAATACATATACATATAGTTTATATATTATTTTCGTATTCTAATTCATATAGAATTTATATACGATATTTTATCCTAAATACCAACTCGTATAATACTTCGTATTATACTCATTTTCATTTCTTTGTACAATACATAAGTATCATACCATTATTACATATTCATTACTATTTCGCCTTCCTTAACGTTTATAAATTAAGTCCACAAGCGAAATATCGTTTTTTCCATAACTAGATTTTTATTACATAATCCATCTCACCTTATTATTCCATCATTACGTATTTCTCGGAAATCCAAAATTATATCCCGAGCAAATACCGATGAATAGTATTTTTCGAAAAATTTCTCGGAAAACTTTTATTTTTGTCTTGGAAATTCAAACACTTTAATTCATCCACGTAGCTCAAATACTATGACATTCCAACGTCACTAGGTTATATAACGACAACCATCTTGATAACACATAGCATAAAGTTTTATTTTTATTTAAATTAATAAAATCATTTTACAATAAGATCCGAATTTCTCGGTCGTTACAGAGAGAGAAAAAGGGCGAAGAAAGGGAGAGGAAAGGGAGAGAATAAAGGGAAGGAAAAAAATTTATTTTTGCTCCGTCATCAATTTTGTCCACGTGTCTGCTCCGTTTGCCTTGGTGGCAAGTCCGTTAACGGGAGGGGCATAATTGGGCTGAATTTTGTAACGTTAAGGGTACTTTTGGAAATAAAAATAGTTTAGAGTGTAAGTGGGATATCGGGGTAAACATCAGGGGCATTTTTGCACCTTTGCCCCTTAAAAATAGAGTAGTGCTACGCGGACAGGAAATTGGGACCGGAAAATTGGACCGGTCCAATTTTATTTTTTTTTATTGTGACCGGAAAATTGGACTCTGTATTTGTATGTGTATCCAAATTACACCTAAAACACTATATTTTATAAAAATTCCTGTTGAAATAAATACTATATATTTTTTGAGAGTCACAATAAAAAAAAAAATTTGCAATTTTCCTGTCCCTTTTTCATGTCCGGCAAGACTTATTGTTAAAAATATGTACAGAGAAAAAGTAAGATTCAACTCTCAGTCAATCTGTCTACTAGTCAACTTATGGTTCTTGCCATCTGTTTTACTGGGGTAATTTTAATCAATATATAAAAGGGACAATTTTCTATTATACTTCCTGATGGTTGTGGCAATAATACTTAGCTGCTGGGACTAAAATTGATGAAAGCCTGAATCTTTCTTTTCATATCCAGGTTGAAATGTGAAATTTTACTTTAGGGTTCATTTTTATAATAATTATTTGGCAGCAAGTTTCATTATTTATATGAATATGTATTTTAGAATTTTGTGTTTCAAGAATTATTGAAGGGAAACTATGATGAAAGAGTGTATGAATGCGTCTTTATGAAGTTTGTATCTGTAATGATTTAGTAATTGTTTATGCTGCTTGAAGTGATTCTATGATTTAAGATCTGCTTAACTTAACCTTCTATCTGCGAACTTGATAATAGTGTTAAAGTTCATAATCCACCCTTTAGAATACTTAGTATAGTATTAAGTTTATTGAACTGTAGTTGCTGAAATATCATTATTTGGCGATTCAATTTGGTTTCCTGCAGAAATTCTCAGCTATATTGCTTTTGCGACTAGCGTTCCAGAGTCTTGGAGTGGTCTACGGAGACTTGGGAACTTCGCCCTTGTATGTATTTTACAATACTTTTCCTGATGGAATCGAGGATACAGAGGATGTTATTGGCGCACTGTCATTAATTATATACTCGCTCACGCTTATCCCGCTTCTGAAGTATGTATTCATAGTGTGTTGGGCGAATGACAATGGACAAGGTAAGCCAATTGCAACATACGACTTTGTCCTTATGTTCTTTTCCCAGTTTTAGGGCTACGCAGAGGGGTTCACCAGTCCAACCCTAGAATTTAATACTAATGTTTGTGTGGTCATTACTCTACTAGCTAGTTTATTTCACCCAATCGTGGAAGGACGTAAATGCTATTTAAGGCTATTTTCTGCCTTTATATTAGCTGGAGAAGTGAATTTCCTTAAGATTTTAAAAGAAAGAAAATAAATTATATATCTCAATGCATATTTTTATTTACTTCCTTTGAGAATGTTTAGGAAAGCTTCCTTCAAGTGTCAACCTCAAAAAGAATTCAGCTGTCCTTCTGGGTGGGGTACACTCGATACATGTAAAAAGCTAGTCAATCGCTAACTGCCAAGTAGTTGGATTTGATTTATGCATGTAAAGAGCTAATCAATTGCTAGGTAGTTAGATTTAATTTTTATAAATTAGCAGTGATACTACATATATGGTAAAAGTGTAAAACAACTTAGCCTGAACTTTATAACCACAATTATGTACCCAAACATATAATTTATTAATGGGTGAGTTTTTATAGGTAATAATGAGAACCAGTTGTAGTTAATTGTGCTTGCTTTAATAAGCTGATACAAAGAACAAAAGGCAACTGTCAGATGGTTGGCAAGAAAAGAAAATTTGATCCTTTACTGGAAAGAGGGAGACCTGTCCTATCATGGCTTCCATTTACAGCAGAAGTTTTCTTGTCTACTTTTTAATTAGAAATAGTTTCATTGAGATGAATTTACATATATGTCTGTAGAAAATAGGTCATAGCAGAACCTAATGATACTATTATTTTCCCCAATTATCAAGACAACAGACATATGCATGGAAAAGGAAGAAATAAAAAAGATACCAAAGGAAAACAGTACGAACCATTAGAAGAAGTGAACCACTATCCCTCCCACCTCCAAAAGAAAAAAAACAAAACCACACACACAACACTCAGTTTTATCACAAAAAACGTCAAAAGAATGTACTTGGGTGCAGTTTCTGTATATTGCTAGATTCAGGCAAGTCCTTGTGGTCTGTGCACTTTATATTGTATTGCTAGATCCAGGCAGTCCTAATGGTTCAGGGTCAAGTTAAGACCTATAATTTGATAGGGCCAAGGAGGCGATTAATCTCAAGAGTTTCTCTGCCACATCAATCTTGATAAGAACATTAACCTGATATGCAAACTGATGCTTTTTTATGTTGTTTTCTTGACGAATTGCAATATATAACCTCCTGAATCATCTATTTAGAAACAAGAGGCTACATGAGCTTATTCGTGGGTATTAATACACAGTTATGCACCACTAGACTTAACTTCTTCATTGTGCAGGTGGAACCTTTGCGCTCTACTCGCTGCTACGTCGACATGCAAAAGTTAATACAGTTCCAAACCAACACCGGACTGATGAGGAGTTGACAGCTTATAGTCGTAGCACTTTTCATGAGAATTCATTTGCTGCAAAAACCAAGAGATGGTTGGAGGCAAATGCATTCAGAAGGAATATGCTTCTTATTCTTGTCCTTGTTGGCACTTGCTTGGTAATTGGCGATGGAATTCTCACTCCAGCTATATCAGGTATGTCTTGGTTCATTATGCTTTTCTTCGGTAAGATTATATAATTCTTCACGCTTGAACTTTTTGGAGCTCTTTTATTATATTTATATCGAAATATCTTCCTAATCAGTCTACATCCTGACAAGTTACTAAAGTCTGTGTATAATGTGTGTATGCTTGTATGTGATATTCAAGTTTCTATGATTGTACTAAAACTCTGGAATCATGACAGAAGTCTTAGAAAATAGAGTTTGAGCTTGTTTTGTCTGGTTGATCCTGTACAGAAGATTTTTAAGTTCAAAATTATATAATATATTTACTTCATGCTAATCATATGCATTAGTGTTATTTTTCGGTTATTTTATATACAAGTATTTAAAAAACCTATTTATCAAAAGAAAAAGTGTATAAGAACCATCTACGAGGTTGAATTCCATGTACATACTGCATTCAGAAAAGGATACAAGAAAAACAGAAGACATTTATGCTCAAAATTCTGTACTAAATGCTCCACCAAATATCAATAACTTTGTGTGCTCAGATCCATTGTAGGGGAGTAACATATGGGTCTAACTACTATGTCAATGCAAATTATACCAAAATCTATGAGAGAACCACGGAGCCAAGATACTACTCTTGAAACATAAATTGGGGTAGGAGGCTAAACTTCAAAAGCAAAGCTTATTTAAGGAATCTCCATGTTTATAGCGCCACATATTCCTCTACCACCGTAAAGAAGCTTTATTTTTCTCAACACTTTCTAATACTCTTCCAGTGTGGGATCTTCCTCAATGAGGGCCTACAGCCTGTTAAATATTGGACCCATAACATACAAATTAGTATTCATGGGTATTTGACTTGTGTACCTTCTGTAACTAATGAAAAGAATGTTTACACACTGTCAATCTAAATCATGAATCTTAGGTTCAAATTCATGGACCCAGAACCTCTAGCAGTCAGACTTCATTGGGTTACTTGACTTGGCAAAGTCTCGGTAATTTCTGAATTATATGTCTCTTCAAGATTTATGTTGTTAAATCAGAACTTATCAGTAGATCTCCTGTAGTGTCTATTGATATCTGTAGTTTCACTTGTTCTGTATTCCAAGTAGTTTGCAGTTGCTATCTTAATAGGATGCTTAGAAAAGACTTGTCTTTTTTTTTTCCAGTTCTTTCAGCTTCTGGAGGAATCAAGGTGGACCACCCCCAGATGAGTAATGGTACTAATATGAAAATTACACATCTGTTTAAGTTTCTTTCTCCTTCTTGATTTTCTAGTACAAGTATGATATTTTTTGTAGCAAGTTAATTTTTGCTTTATCTAGCTTCTAACTTCAGATCCGCTAGTACAACATTAAGTTTCTGGTATTTGTTGCAGATGTAGTTGTAATTGTGGCTGTTGTCATACTAGTTGGTTTGTTTAGCATGCAACATTACGGGACAGATAAAGTTGGGTGGCTCTTTGCGCCAATTGTACTTCTTTGGTTTCTTTTAATTGGAGCTATTGGCATATTCAACATTTGGAAATCTGACAGCAACGTTTTAAGGGCTTTCTCACCCATTTACATATTTCGGTATTTTAGAAGGGGTAGAAAAGAGAGTTGGACCTCTCTCGGTGGGATCATGCTCAACATCACAGGTTTGCTTTTGTGTATCATTTTCCTGTTTAGTGCTCTCGCTCTTTTCAAAACTGAATAAATCATGTAATATGGTGTTTCCCTATCTAAAGAACAAACTATAAATATGTATCGAGTAAAGAAGGCTACTGCTGACATTCTGATGGCTGCTTACTGTTACAGGGACAGAGGCACTTTTTGCAGACCTCGCCCACTTTCCAGTTTCCGCTATACAGCTTGCTTTCACAGCAGTTGTATTTCCTTGCCTTCTGTTAGCCTATTCTGGACAAGCAGCATACCTCATGCACAACAAGGAACATGTGATTAATGCGTTTTATCGTTCTATTCCAGGTTCTTCTGATGTTCATCTTCCATTGTACTGTTTTCTCATACTGGAATCATGTGGAATTTTCCAAATAAGATAAATATGTGCTATCTTCTTGAATATTTGACAATAAACTAGGCATTGCAAGTTGATATTATCTTGTTAAAATCTAATTAGGAAAAGGAAAATGTAGTGCTTTAATACTTTTATTAATCAAAAGATATTGCAGCTACCTCTTTATTGACCTAAAGAGTGAAAAGTAGTAAACTTATAAACTCGTAACTATAAAACCTCCTATTGATACCAAACTGACCCAAAATGGAAAGTCAAAAGTTATGATATGTCTAATGGATATAATTTCTTAATTATGCAGAGAATATGTACTGGCCAATGTTTATAATTGCTACTTTAGCTGCTATTGTTGCGAGTCAGGCAACCATATCGGCTACTTTCTCAATAATCAAGCAGGCCCTTGCACTTGGCTGTTTCCCTAGAGTCAAGGTTGTACATACATCAAAGAAATTTCTTGGACAGATATATAATCCAGATATTAATTGGATCCTTATGCTTCTTTGCATTGCTGTTACTGCTGGATTCCAAAATCAAAGCCACATCAGCAATGCCTATGGTGAGTGTCGTCTATTACATTTAGTTAGCTAAATCAGCTCATATACTTTTATTTATAAAGTACGCGTTCTGGGACAGTGTCTTATACACTTATTACTTATTAGCGATTTTGTGTCAACATGAGACATTCTTTCTAGAATGTCATTCGACATTTGGGTATTTTTATGTCATTATTTGTATTATATTTCCTTTCCCTCGTCATTTACCTACTTGCTGATAAACTAAGGTTCTATAAGATATGACCTCTATAGTGGTTGGGGCTAGAAATGAAGAAACAAAACTCAAGTGAAGATTATAACAGGAATAACTTGAATCCACCGTTTTTACATTATAATGAAACTATCTTGATTCCTCAAACCTTGATCAACCTTTCTATTTTTATATCAACTCAATGCACACCAAATTATGAACGAGAAGCGGGGTTAAAGGAGAAACTTTTAGATGGAATAGAGTTGGACTTGAGGGTGTATGCTGCTGGCTTACAACCAAAAATGATAACAATATTCTGGAGACCATATATAAATTATTGATTGGAAGTAATTACGAGTTTGAAAGTCCTAGAGAGTGAATAAATAGATCAGGAAACGGTTTACCAATTAAAGTGACGACGATAAGGAAATTAAGAAACATTGTAGGTTATGTGATTTGGATCAGTGGCTAACTTTCAATCAACATAACTACACAATAATCACTATTTTTGTCTCTCTTTTTTCCTCCTCCTTATTCAGCTTCTACAAGATTACTATCACAATATATCTCTTGCCTTGTTGGTTTCTGGTAATTACTTGGAATCAGTTGAATGGGGGTACAAAACATGTTTAATTTGTTTCATATATTTAAAAAACAAAAATCTTTCCATTAAATATTATGCAATTCTAGGCTTTTGCCGAAACTAAATAGGCATCGAGTTAATTGCATCTCATCTCTCAACAGGGACAGCGGTTGTTATAGTCATGTTGGCAACCACATTTCTCATGATTTTAATCATGTTATTAGTATGGCGCTGCCACTGGATTCTTGTCCTCATCTTTGCCCTTTTATCCTTGCTCGTGGAATGTACCTACTTCTCCGCTGTACTTTTCAAGGTTAATCAGGGTGGTTGGGTTCCAGTTGTGATTGCAGGAGCATTTCTTATAATCATGTATGTTTGGCATTACGGTACAATGAAGCGTTATGAATTTGAGATGCACAGTAAGGTCTCTGTTGGATGGATTCTTGGTCTTGGTCCCAGTTTAGGACTAGTCCGTGCCCCTGGAATTGGACTTGTATACACAGAGCTAGCAAGTGGGGTCCCTCGCATTTTTTCACATTTCATCACAAACTTGCCAGCGATCCATTCTGTAGTTGTTTTTGTCTGTGTAAAGTACCTCCCAGTTTACACGGTACCTGAAGATGAGAGGTTCCTCGTAAAACGGATTGGACCCAAGAATTTTCACATGTTTCGGTGTGTTGCAAGATATGGCTACAAGGATCTCCACAAGAAGGATGATGATTTTGAAAAAAAGCTCTTTGAAAACCTCTTCATGTTTGTTTGGCTAGAGTCTATGATGGAAGGATGTTCCGACTCTGATGAGTATAGCTGGTGCGGCCAGCAAACTCTGCAATCAGGAGACTTACTGTTGGGAGATAATGCCAACACAACTGCCTCCAATATGGACTTCACAATTTCGTCAGTCGATTCGATTGTTCCTGCTAAATCTCCAGGCCATGCTAACAACACTGGCATGTCATCCGGGCAAGTAAGCAGTCAAACAGAGATCGATTAGACAGAGTTTCTTAACGCCTGTAGAGATGCTGGGGTGGTCCACATACTTGGGAACACAGTGGTGCGAGCAAGGAGGGATGCTAGGATCCATAAAAAGATAGCTATTGATTATATTTACGCTTTTTTAAGAAAGATATGTAGGGAGAATAGTGTGATCTTTAATGTTCCACATGAGAGTCTGTTGAATGTTGGACAGATTTTCTATGTATAAATTTTATGCTAGTAGGATCTAAAACTATGTTAATATCTTTTTATGGCTCTATATTTTGTTGGATACTTTTATCCTAATTTATGATCTCTATATGCAGCTGGATCTTCAATGCAAAAGCATATAAGAATAATAGAGGTAACTTTACGTGTTCAAAGAGGCGAGTGAAATCTACTACCCTTCAAACTGCAAAATCGATCTATAAATTCTCACTTTTATGATCATTTTTATTTGTAAGTACTACAGATTATATTGAATAATAATTTAGCGCATAAATGAAAATAAAATATTTTCTTTGGGTTTATAAGAGGCATTTTCAATTTATTTTTTCGGTCATTTTTTATAAAAACAAAAAACAAAATAACACAATTAAAGACTAATAGAAAAGTAGAAACAATCACAAATATTGAATTTATGTAATTTTACAATTACACAAATTCACAAAATAGGATAATAATGTATTGATAAACCCGAATAATAAGACACACAAAACCATCAAATACTAAATAATAAGAGTAATGTTACAAATACAAATTATTTTACAAACTGCTGATGTGGCATACTCCACATCAGTATATTGATCAATAAATTGTTTCAATGTAGTCTTCGGCCTCACACAATATGCTGAGGTAGAATATGCAACATCAATATTTTATAAAATATTATAAAATAATTTGTATCTGTAACATTATTCAAATAATAAGTTAGAAATCCTAATTACGAAAGGAATAGCAAGATTACAAAAAAATCAAATTAGTCCAAAAACAAATAAAAACTTTGGAGAGCCCAAACACATATTTTCTGATCTCTTTTGGACTTAAAATAATGCTAGTCATGGCTTAAGGTATGAGTCATGTAGCTTTCGTGGTTAGTTTCAATTTAATATAGTATGAGCTTTGTAATTCTAAACGAATTAAAAGTTATACTTAAACTCAGATCAACTTTTATTGAGTTTGGATATTTTTTCATTTTCTTGTATCATGTCGCAAAAATATGATAACAAAAAGAAATATAGTAAATTGCATTAATTTTTATTCAGGTGGTTAATAGTTTTAAAGATTGTAAGTATTCTAAAGTTCTAAACGAAGAAAAGCTCGACTCCAAAATAGTTTGGAAACTTATTTTCTTTTGACAAATTTTGTGTATTACATTTCATAAATTTAAATCTAACCAACTTGATAAATAAAAAATTCCTTCAATAGTTATCCAAGAATACATTTTCATTAATTTTCAGGTTAGATTCAGTTTTGTAGTTCCATGCAATAACAACCAACTAGAAACTGTTATTTATACTGTAAGACCCCAAATTTTATAAATAAAGATGAATTTTCTATAAATATCATTTTTGAATATTATGGAGTTAATTTGATATAATGTTATAGTTGTGGGTAATATTTATAAATTTTGTAAAGTACGCAAGTTGTTATATAATATTCGATTGGTCGGAGAATATTCGTTTTAACAGGGAATATTCGTACAACGACACAATCATTGATGGACCCCACAAAGGAATTATTGTCGGATTGAGAAAACGACAAAAATATTTTATTAAAAATAACGGCGGAAATTTTACCATTGTTAGTGTTGAACTACGCAGTAGTAAAAGTACAGTAATACGTGTGGTTGCATAGTAGCACACGGTATTGATTATTAATGCTTATGTGAGAAGTCACTCAGTTTGATTCAATTATTGTCAGTTAATAATATGAATTATTTAGCGATAATGACGTTTTGTTTTATTCGTATTATTAACGTAATAAAACAGAAACATCTTTTTATATAAAACAGAATACTTTATTAAAGTTATTCTATAAATAGAATATATTATATTTTATTTAAAAAATTTTTCTTTAAATATGGACCGTCAGATTAAAGTAATCAATCTGGACCGTTCATGGATTAGTTACTATGCATTCTATTTTTCTATAAATAACAGCTCATTCCTTCATTATTTCTTACGAATTCACTGAACTCTAGAGAGAGAAACTATAGAGAGAAATTATAGAGAGAGAGAAGAAGAGTATTCTGCTACTTAACTACTTCCTTATTTCAGCTCGTCTTTAAAACGGTAAGGGGTGTTATTCTTTCTTATTCATGAAGAGAACTGTTGTTATTCCATTTCTTATTATTCTGTTGGAATAACCTGTATACGCGGATCTACCCTATACTTGGTGACATTCTTCTATTATTCTGTTGGAACATCCTGTCTGTGTGTTTTACACCGGACCTGGTTCCGTTTTTATTATTATTCTGTTGGAACATCCTGTCTGTGTGTTTTACACCGGACCTGGTTCCGTTTTTATTCTGTTGGAACATCCTGTCTGTGTGTTTTACACCGGACCCGGTTCCGTCTTTATTATTATTCTGTTGGAATATCCTGTCTATGCGTTTACGCCGGACCTGGTTCCATTATTTATTATTCTGTCGGAGTATCCTGTCTGTGCGTTTACGCCGGACCTGGTTCCATTATTTATTATTCTGTTGGAATAACCTGTCTGTGCGGTCTATCGCATGCATGGTGATTTCTTTTGTTATTCCATTCTTTATTATACTCAGTTGGTTAAGTTTTGACTTCTATACTCCATAAAATTTGTGGAATATCCTTGACATTTGCGCTTCATCTAGTATCTATTCATGAAAATATTCTCTTGATCATTCTTGAATTTTACTCCACAAAGTAGTATCATGTTGACAATTTGGACGTTGTTAATTCTTGGATAAATTAATTCTTGAACTTGTTTTATTGAATTCTTATATCATTGTCATCATCCTCATGTTTATATTCTGTTGAAAGTCATCTGTGGCCTGTAGTGCATAGATGGACTTGGTATGATTATGACCAGGGATTATTCGGTGTAATCATGACCGTAATGTTACGAATGATGTGGTAAAAGTCGTCATTGGCCCGTAGTGCATTGATGGACAGTTGTTGGCATGATCATGACCATTAATGAATATACGAATATCCTTGGCCGTAGTGCAGGGGTGATTCGATGATGTGGATTATTTTATTAAGCTGAGTCTCAGCGATCACAGTGTTGGAAAATCTTTTAAATCATAAAAGATAGTAGAGTTTATTTTCTACTTGACTTTTTTAATGGATTGCTTGTTCCGCTGCAGTTAAACTTGATGTCTATTATATTTTATCAGTTTAACATTGTTGAAGGCTAATGATAATTTATTCTGCATTATCTTAGTCATAATATTTCTTATTGGGCTAGTTGAGCTCACCCTTTCTTTCACTGTTCTCTTCAGGAAATGAGAACGTAGCTGGGGCAAGTCGGGGAACGGAGTGATGATCCGAATGATAGTATTAGTTAGTAGTCCTCACTATTCTATGTAATGGTGTGTTAATAAATGTAATGAGGACTCCTTTTGAGTATGAATACTCTCTAGAAGATAATATTTGTATTCAAACTCACAGTTTATGTTTTGTCGTATTGTACACGACAGTTGTATTAGTAAGTTGTATTTGTATTTTGTACTATGTATCTGACGATCCAAGATGGGTGATGTATACCTAATTTTGGGGGCGTCACAGTTGGTATCAGAGCTTAGGGATATGATCCCTGGCTAAGATGTGAGAATAGAACTAGGAGGGGAGAGACGGGGAATTCCTTCGCTAGTATGACCTACCTAAGTTTATTTGCATGGTATTTAATTGGTCGGTCATAATATAAGGATAATATATGACATATCAATTAACTTTTATTTTGTGGCAGTATCTGAAAATGGCATATGAGAATGTTGAGAATAGCAATGGAGCACAGACGATTATTGATTCACCACATATCAATAATCAGGATAATGTTCATCAGGAAGGTGACAATCCTCATGCAAACAACAACACTGACCAGATGATGAATGATGGAATGTTCAGAGGTTTTATGCAATTCATGCAACAACAGGTGAAAGCGGCTCCTGTCCACAACGTAGGTGAAAATACTGGAAACTCTCAGGCGGTCACCGCTAAACAGTTTAAGGAGCTGGGACCACCGGAGTTTAAGGGAGAACCCAAACCACTTGTAGCTGAAACATGGATAAAGCAGATCACCAAGATATTTGATGTCTTGGGTTGCTCCGAGGAGCAAAAGGTTCCCTTTGCCGCCTTTATGTTGCGAGGAGAGGCAGATTACTGGTGGGAATCGATAAAGCGTACTCAACCTGCCGCACTGAAGATGTCTTGGGAGAAGTTCCAAGAGCTGTTTAACGACAAATACTTTTCCGAGAGTATTCGTCACATGAAGGAGGTGGAGTTCATCAAATTGGAGCAGAATAATATGACCGTGTCGCAGTACGAGGCAAAATTTGCGGAGTTATCCCGGTTTGCGTCCCACCTGGTGGATAATGAAGAAAGAATGACGCGGATGTTTTTAAGAGGTTTGAAGCCGGAGATACGTCAACATCTTGTTTCTCATAAACTGTGTTTGTATTCAGATGTTGTAAATAGGGCTCAGTTGGTGGAGCGCGATAACGAGACAACACAACCAAAAGAGAGCAGCCGACAAAATGATAATACCAGTGAAAGCAGTCATCGAAGCGGTGACAACAAGCGTGGAGGGAATCAACAGGCCAGAAATGGTAACCACTTCGGTGGTAATCAGGGCCAAAACAATAAGAATGGACATTTCAAGAAGAGGAGATTCAACAATGATGGAAAAACGTCAGCACCAACACCTGTCGTTAAGGAAGGAGAACGACCACCTATCATATGTTTCAAATGCGGAGGGGAGGGGCACATCAGTCCAAACTGCGCGATGCCGTCCAAAGCATGTTATAATTGTGGAAGAGAAGGTCATTTAGCCCGATTTTGTCGTTTACCGAAGACAAATTCAGCTAGGATGGAGGCACCAAAGGCCGTCCCAGAAAAGTCAAAACCGGTTGTGCAAGGGAGAGCGTTTGTTGTGAACTCCCAGAAAGCAAGGAACCCGAATGAGGTCATCACGGGTAAGCTTATCATAAACTCTAACGAAGTCTATACTTTATTTGATACCGGTTCTACCCATTCTTTTATTTCTCCTACTTGCGCTCATCGATTAAATTTGATTCCGGGGAAATTAGATTTTGACTTAGCTGTTGAAACTCCATTGGGAGAAACCTTCATTACATCCACGGTTTATAAGTCTTGTTTGGTTCAAGTTGGTACCCACACATTACCTGTCGATCTTATTTCATTAAAAATACTTGCATTTGACGTGATTCTAGGGATTGATTGGTTAACTACTCATCATGCAAAAATTGATTATTTTCGTAAGGTTGTTAGCTTTCATATTCCTAATCGACCTATTATGCGAATTCAAGCAACCAAACCATTAAAATCAATCGCTGTCATCTCAAGCCATAAATCTATTCGTTTATTGAAAAACGGATGTCAAGCTTTCTTAGCTCATGTCACAGATCTAAACAAAAATACGTCAGCTTTGAATGATATTTCTGTTGTTAATAAATTTCCTGACGTATTTCCCGAAGAACTTCCTGGCCTACCCCCAGAGCGTGAAATTGAATTTTGTATCGACCTTGAACCCGGTACAAAACCCATTTCCAAAGCCCCATATCGAATGGCTCCTATTGAACTTCAGGAGTTAAAGACCCAACTGCAGGAATTGTTAGACATTGGTTTTATTCGTCCTAGTACTTCTCCTTGGGGTGCTCCTGTTCTGTTCGTGAAGAAGAAAGATGGGAGTATGCGACTTTGTATTGATTATCGGGAGTTGAATCATGTCACCATCAAAAATAGGTACCCATTGCCACGTATTGATGACCTGTTTGACCAGTTGCAAGGAGCACAATTCTTTTCAAAGATCGATCTTCGTTCTGGATATCATCAGCTGAAGGTTAGAACTGAGGATATTCCAAAGACTGCCTTCAGAACTCGGTATGGGCATTATGAATTCTTAGTTATGTCTTTTGGATTGACTAATGCTCCTGCTGCCTTCATGGATATGATGAACAGGGTATTTAAGGAATATTTGGATCACTTTGTGGTCGTCTTTATCGATGACATCCTTGTTTATTCCAAAAGCCGTGAAGATCATGAGCAACACTTGAGGCTGGTACTCCAAAAGCTTCGTGAATACAAACTTTATGCCAAGTTGAAGAAATGCGAGTTCTGGCTGGAAGAGGTAGCATTCCTTGGGCACGTAGTATCAAGTCGTGGAATATCTGTTGACCCGGCAAAGATTGAAGCTATTCAAAGCTGGGAGCAACCTAAATCAGTAACCGAAGTACGTAGCTTTCTCGGTCTAGCTGGTTATTATCGGAGATTCGTGGAAGGATTTTCTCGAATCGCTACTCCATTAACTCAGCTGACTCGAAAAGATACAAAGTTCGGTTGGAGCGAAGAATGTGAGCAGAGTTTTCAAGAACTCAAGAGGAGACTCATTTCAGCACCTGTTCTAACAATACCATCTGGCTCGGAGGGATTTGTCATCTACAGTGATGCTTCGAGCAAAGGGTTGGGATGTGTTCTCATGCAACATGGAAAAGTCATAGCCTATGCATCAAGACAACTCAAGGAATATGAGAGGAATTATCCTACTCATGATCTAGAGTTGGCAGCTGTTGTCTTTGCACTTAAAATTTGGAGGCATTACTTGTATGGGGAGAAGGTGGAGATCTTTACGGATCATAAAAGCCTCAAATATTTCTTCACTCAAAAGGAACTCAACATGCGACAACGACGTTGGCTTGAACTGTTGAAAGATTATGATCATACCATTCAATACCATCCTGGAAAAGCGAACGTGGTAGCTGACGCATTGAGTAGAAGATCATATGCAAGTACAAGTGCAATATTGTCAACACAAAGACCCATTTTGTGTGACTTGCAAAGGATGGAGATAGAGTTAAAGACTCCAGGGACCCATGTGATGATGGCGAATATACGAGTAGAACCGACTTTAATCGATAAAGTTAAAGCTGCTCAAGCTACAGACCTGGAGCTGATGCGTATGAGGAAGAAAGTGCAAGAAGGTGCTATGCCGGAAGCAAGAATCGATGAAGAAGGAATACTTCGAGTCAACTCCAGACTTTGTGTTCCTAACAACCCTGATTTAAAGTATGAAATCATGATGGAGGCGCACAACACACCGTTTGCAATCCATCCTGGAAGTACCAAAATGTATCATGATCTTCGTCATACATTTTGGTGGAGCAATATGAAGAGAGAGATAGCGTTGTTTATCTCAAGGTGTCTAACTTGTCAACGAGTCAAAGCGGAGCATCAAGTACCAAAAGGTCCATTGCAACCACTTGAAATTCCAGAATGGAAGTGGGAGCACATTACCATGGATTTCGTTACCGGTCTTCCTAGGGTTTCTCAAGGTATTGATGCGATTTGGGTCATTGTTGATAGATTGACCAAGTCTGCTCATTTCTTACCGATACGAGAAACTTATACACTTGAACGTCTTGCTCGTATGTACATAAACGAGATTGTAAGACTGCATGGTATGCCAGTATCCATAGTTTCTGATCGAGACCCAAGATTCACTTCACGATTTTGGGTTAGTTTACAAAAAGCTATGGGCACGGAGTTACGATTTAGTTCAGCATATCATCCTCAGACGGACGGACAATCAGAGAGGACTATTCAAACTCTTGAAGATCTATTAAGACTCTGTGTCTTTGACTTCAAGGGAAGTTGGGACAAGTTCTTACCATTGGTGGAGTTTTCCTACAACAACAGTTATCAAGCAAGTATTGGCATGGCTCCATTCGAAGCATTGTATGGAAGAAAATGTCGTTCTCCAGTATGCTGGGATGAGGTGGGTGAAGCAACGTTGTTGGGACCGGAGTTGGTACGTATGACTACAGAAAAGATTCAAACGATCCGACAACGTATAAAAACCTCACAAGATCGACAAAAGAGTTATGCTGATCTTCATCGAAAGGACGTGGAATTTGATGTAGGAGATCATGTGTTCTTACGTGTTGCTCCATGGAAAGGAGTTACGAGATTTGGAAAGAGAGGAAAGCTCAATCCTCGATTCATCGGTCCATTTTTAATCCTCGATCGAGTAGGAACTGTGGCTTATAGACTCGCTTTACCGCCAAGTATGTCTCGTGTTCATAACGTTTTTCACATATCCATGTTACGCAAATATGTGGAAGACCCGAACCACATTATTGAGTTAGAACCGGACGAAATAGCGGAGGATTTGACGTATGAAGAAGTTCCTGTTCAAATCTTGGATAAGAAGGAACATATTCTACGCTCCAAGGTTATAC
Source organism: Panax notoginseng (assembly GCA_016801055.1). Taxonomy (NCBI): domain Eukaryota; kingdom Viridiplantae; phylum Streptophyta; class Magnoliopsida; order Apiales; family Araliaceae; genus Panax; species Panax notoginseng. The sequence goes on along the minus strand of CM029018.1, from coordinate 146,004,674 downwards.
CTCAAGTCAAAGTTTTGTGGAGAAACCACGATGTTGAGGAAATGACTTGGGAGTTAGAATCTGAAATGAAATCAAGGTATCCTTACCTCTTCGACATACCAGGTACGTACCCTAATTTCGAGGGTGAAATTTCATAAGAAGGGGAGGTTGTAAGACCCCAAATTTTATAAATAAAGATGAATTTTTTATAAATATCATTTTTGAATATTATGGAGTTAATTTGATATAATGTTATAGTTGTGGGTAATATTTATAAATTTTGCAAAGTACGCAAGTTGTTATATAATATTCGATTGGTCGGGGAATATTCGTTTTAACAGGGAATATTCGTACAACGACACAATCATTGGTGGACCCCACAACGGAATTATTGTCGGATTGAGAAAACGACAAAAATATTTTATTAAAAATAACGGCGGAAATTTTACCATTGTTAGTGTTGAACTACTCGGTAGTAAAAGTACAGTAATACGTGTGGTTGCATAGTAGCACACGGTATTGATTATTAATGCTTATGTGAGAAGTCACTCAGTTTGATTCAATTATTGTCAGTTAATAATATGAATTATTTAGCGATAATGACGTTTTGTTTTATTCGTATTATTAACGTAATAAAACAGAAACATCTTTTTATATAAAACAGAATACTTTATTAAAGTTATTCTATAAATAGAATATATTATATTTTATTTAAAAGATTTTTCTTTAAATATGGACCGTCAGATTAAAGTAATCAATCTGGACCGTTCATGGATTAGTTACTATGCATTCTATTTTTCTATAAATAGCAGCTCATTCCTTCATTATTTCTTACGAATTCACTGAACTCTAGAGAGAGAAACTATAGAGAGAAACTATAGAGAGAGAGAAGAAGAGTATTCTGCTACTTAACTACTTCCTTATTTCAGCTCGTCTTTAAAACGGTAAGGGGTGTTATTCTTTCTTATTCATGAAGAGAACTGTTGTTATTCAATTTCTTATTATTCTGTTGGAATAACCTGTATACGCGGATCTACCCTATACTTGGTGACATTCTTCTATTATTCTGTTGGAACATCATGTCTGTGTGTTTTACACCGGACCTGGTTCCGTTTTTATTATTATTCTGTTGGAACATCCTGTCTGTGTGTTTTACACCGGACCTGGTTCCGTTTTTATTCTGTTGGAACATCCTGTCTGTGTGTTTTACACCGGACCTGGTTCCGTCTTTATTATTATTCTGTTGGAATATCCTGTCTGTGCGTTTACGCCGGATCTGGTTCCATTATTTATTATTCTGTCGGAATATCCTGTCTGTGCGTTTACGCCGGACCTGGTTCCATTATTTATTATTCTGTTGGAATAACCTGTCTGTGCGGTCTATCGCATGCATGGTGATTTCTTTTGTTATTCCATTCTTTATTATACTCAGTTGGTTAAGTTTTGACTTCTATACTCCATAAAATTTGTGGAATATCCTTGACATTTGCGCTTCATCTAGTATCTATTCATGAAAATATTCTCTTGATCATTCTTGAATTTTACTCCACAAAGTAGTATCATGTTGACAATTTGGACGTTGTTAATTCTTGGATACATTAATTCTTGAACTTGTTTTATTGAATTCTTATATCATTGTCATCATCCTCATGTTTATATTCTGTTGAAAGTCATCTGTGGCCTGTAGTGCATAGATGGACTTGGTATGATTATGACCAGGGATTATTCGGTGTAATCATGACCGTAATGTTACGAATGATGTGGTAAAAGTCGTCATTGGCCCGTAGTGCATTGATGGACAGTTGTTGGCATGATCATGACCATTAATGAATATACGAATATCCTTGGCCGTAGTGCAGGGGTGATTCGATGATGTGGATTATTTTATTAAGCTGAGTCTCAGCGATCACAGTGTTGGAAAATCTTTTAAATCATAAAAGATAGTAGAGTTTATCTTCTACTTGACTTTTTTAATGGATTGCTTGTTCCGCTGCAGTTAAACTTGATGTCTATTATATTTTATCAGTTTAACATTGTTGAAGGCTAATGATAATTTATTCTGCATTATCTTAGTCATAATATTTCTTACTGGGCTAGTTGAGCTCACCCTTTCTTTCACTGTTCTCTTCAGGAAATGAGAACGTAGCTGGGGCAAGTCGGGGAACGGAGTGATGGTCCGAATGATAGTATTAGTTAGTAGTCCTCACTATTCTATGTAATGGTGTGTTAATAAATGTAATGAGGACTCCTTTTGAGTATGAATACTCTCTAGAAGATAATATTTGTATTCAAACTCACAGTTTATGTTTTGTCGTATTGTACACGACAGTTGTATTAGTAAGTTGTATTTGTATTTTGTACTATGTATCTGACGACCCAAGATGGGTGATGTATACCTAATTTTGGGACCGTCACATATACTATTTTTTTATTCAATGCAAAAAAAGGAAGAAAAATAAGTGATGCATAAATTTGTATTACAAAACCTACTTTTGTTCAAGACTAGTTGATAGCCCGTAAAATGCACGAGCTAGTTTAAATAATGGATTGTATAATTTATTAACACAAACTTAGAATTGATTATAAACACTATCAAGCCCAACGCAACCCATTTTATATTCTAAAATTTAAACACCAAATAAAAGTATAGTATTATATCTTCTAAAGATTTAAGCTGTTTTTGGTCTTTTGGTCTTTTTTTGGATTTGTTTCCTTAGAATTGAGTTCATCAGTAAAAATCAAAATAAATGAATACCCAGATGGAATTTTTTTTGATATTTATGTACAAAATTGCAAATTATTACATAATGGGTTAAATATATAGGGGTATTTGTGCCTCCATGCCTAAATACAATATAATCTAGCTAATCGACATGCTTTACTTAAGGTAAATTACAACTTACTATAAAACTCAAGTAAAAAATCAGAGAAAGTAATGATATACTAACATCTCAAACTTAAAACCTTCTCATTCTAGTGCTCATACACTATATAAAAATTTATACTTCTAAAAACTGGCTTGAATTATGATAGCCTCAACCCAATCACAATACTAATACCAATCTTTTAACAAAATAGTACCTTAAGTTATCAACTACATTTATAGTAATAGTAGAATACCCCTATATATTTAACCCATTATGTAATTTGAATACATATTTTGAATAAAAAATTTGAATACAAATTTTGAATAAAAAATTTGAAGTGGAAATATATCATTTCACAATATATATTGCATGTATGTAAATGTAATGAGCAGCTCATATATATATATATATATATATATATATGCATATAATACAAAAAATTAAACTTGCACTAATAGGAACGAGTGTGAAGACCGAAGAGTGGGAAAAAGCAGAAAGGTTGCAATTTCAAGAAGAAAAACGGAGTCTTGAAAATGCATCAAATCCACAGCAGGAAACTGATTATGATCAAATTACACGCCCATTCTCTCTCCCTTCTCTTCGTTTGGGAGAGAGAATGGGAAAAGGGAGAACAATTTGGCAAGTGTGAGGGGAGAGAGAAGGAAGAGATGGAGACAGGCGTCCTTGATGATCCACGTGGAGAGATGGCATTGGTTTGGGAGTTTCTCTCTCTTCACCACAACACATATATATATATATATATACAAACCCTGCTGCCATGTCAGTTTGTGTAACCCCAAAGTCCCTTGACCCCGGCGAATCCGTATTGTATACATACTCTCCCTCTCTCTCTAAAATTTTCTCTATCTATTTATTTCTTTTGTCTGCCCTCTTTCTCGCTCTTTCTATCCCTCTATACCCCGGATGCCCTAATTCTGCATCTTCTCAGTCTCTCTATGTATTCAACAATCTGAGGTTGTGTGAATTTTGGGTTTTTCATATTTTTTTGTTGTGATTTGATCCAGTAGCAAGATTGGTACGTACATATCTCTATCTGGGTATTATTGTTTTTACACATTTTGTGGTTAATTTTAAGTGTGTGTTCACTTTCATACAATTTGAGCTGATTCTTGTGCGTTTTGGTGTTTATTTGTATGTTTATACTGCTTGATTCTTCTGCATGTTGATGTTGGGCATTAGCTCAACTATGTGGTAAAGATTTGATCTTTTTGGGTAGTTTGGTAACCTAGGTTTGGTTAGAACTGAAATGGGGTTTTTGAGGTTTAGTATGAGTTGAATGTGATAGACTTCCTTTAAGACTGCTGTTGCTTTGATTTATTAGTTTAGCACTTTTTGATGATTTATGGGAGGAAAGGTCAATTATGTTAGGCAAATTGATTTGAACTCTTTAGTGTTTGATCACGGATAATATCTACATTACTGGCTTTGCATGGTTCAAGTGATACGTTAAATTGGTAACTTGAGAATGCTGTAAATGGAATTAGAAAGAAAAGGGAGTAATGGTAATGGCTGCTAATCTCTTATTTCTTACATGCATATCGAACTGACCTAAGTTGGTTTGGTTCATTTTAATGGCAATACTAAATCATAAAGTGAAATGTCTGTTTTTATCTTGGCACATTTGATATTTTTTTTGCCATCTACGGAGGGAAATGTTAGCTTGAAGTAAATTAATGTAATTCATTTCGTCCCACCTTTTCTTGTTTAGAAATTTAGTTCAGCAACCTATACAGGGTCATAGTTTTGGTCAACTTGTTTTCTGATGTTTCATCAATGTAGTAACCTTCAATTTATGGCAGAATGACTTTCTTTCTATAGCTACGTGTAGTTTTATTTGCTAGAATTCTGGCTGGCCTTTCCGCTACCTAATCCTTGGTCTTTTGGTTTACCTGAAGATTTTTGCCTTTACATAAATACATTACCTTTAATAGAGCCGGCTGTAGTTTTATGTTTCTTTCGGCCAACTAATCCTTGGCTGGCTGTAGTTTTATTTTTCTATTTATGAAGTGCGAACCAATAACATTATTCTACATGAATGAGTTTATTTGAGAGCTGTATCCATTGCATTACATGTACCTTGTATTGGATCTGCACTGAGTCTTACATTATGCAGTGACAAACGGTATGGTATTCAGTTTTAACATTATTAGAAGTTGCATCTAGTTTTTAGGCTGGTTTATTTCTCTTTCTTTTCATCCGTGTCAGCTTGTTGAGTTTTGTTATGTTAAATGCATCTTATCGGATTATCTTCATTAGTAATTTGTTTGACTCCGTTCTTGGTCATGCATACAACTAATTGAATTCGTTTAAATGACATCATTAACATAGAAATAACATTTAATAATTAGTATCCATCTACATCTATAAGATAAGGCTTGGTGTTTTCCTTCTCGCGTGGTTTGGAGAAAGGGAACCATCTAAATGAGATTCAGGCTCATTACTGTTTTTTAGGTCTATCAAGAGGTTTGAATGACGGATTAAGTTACCATTTGAGCTTAAATTGCATATGCATAACTATTTTGGAGCCTAAGGTGTGTCAGGCATTATAAAATAGGAATATTGTCTTGCTGTAGTTTTTTTAAATCAATTTTTTTTTGTGCGTCTGTGTCTCTGTGTGTGTATTAACTGAGAAGCTTATACAAAGCCTTCACATGAGTCTCATCATGATGAGCGCTATCTTTCTATTTCCATTTTTCCTCTTAGGTTGTCCAACAATAATTTTACTTATTTATTTTGTACGAACATAATGTGGAGGATTTGATGCCTGGAGTTCTTCATTGACTTACTACATATTATCTGACAGTGCTATCCATTAATGGACAAATATGAAGGATAACAGCTCAGTAACTAGTAAAATGGTCAACAGAGACTGGGTTTTGAAGCGAAAACGGAAAAAGCTTCCGTATGGTCCAGATACATCCAAGAGCAAAAAAAATAATTCTGCACCTTCTGAATCCCCGGGAAATGTGTCATCAAATAATGAGCTGAAAAGTGAAATTACTTCTGATCGCTTCTCTAGGAAGAAGAAAGGGAATGATGGGGTAATCTATCTTCTTGTTTATTCTCTTTCTTGTTCCTTGTACTTTGTTTCCCCTTCTTGAACAAGAAACAATAAAGAAATAATAAGAGGAGGTAGTGGACTTATAAAAAGAGACTAAAAGAAGATTATAATGGAAAGTTTACATATATGATGGAACCACTTTGGAAATCCTGCGTACTGGTGCCCTTCTCGGCCAAGAAAGCAACATTTTCTTGTCCGTATCTATATTGCCCTTTTATGTTAGTTATTTGTTAGTTTCATTTAGCACTTTGATTTTCCACATTTTTTAAGCTATGTTATTATTTAGTTCAGAAAATATAACAAGTGTCCGCAACGGATTGATTTGTACCTGTGCGTTTAACGTCGACACTGTTGATTGTATCACAAGCTGCTCATGACTTTTGGCTGCATATTCTTTAATCTTTACAGTACTTTTATGAATGTGTGGTTTGTGATCTTGGTGGCAACTTGCTTTGCTGTGATAGCTGTCCGCGAACCTATCATCTTCATTGCCTAGATCCTCTTCTTAAGGTATTTTCTTTATTTCCCACATTAATGTATATGTGCTTCTTATATATTTAGTCTCTTGGTTACGTACGTAATATATTATTTACTTCTAATATTTTCTTTTATTTGTTGTTCACACTTGTTTTATATCATTTCCTCCAGCGCATCCCAAATGGTAAGTGGCAATGTCCAACCTGCTGTCTGAAAAGTGATTCACATGAGGAAATAAATATTTCAGATCCTATCTCAAAGCGAGCAAGAACAAAGATTACCCTTGGAAAATCTGAAATTGGAATTAAACCGGTTGGTATTGACAAAGTGTCTGAAAGTTTTGGAAGCTCTATCCTTGGGAAGAAACGATTATCGGGAGAAAGAAAATCTTCGTCATCTCGCCGTGTGCAGTCTGTTGAAGAGAAGTTGGACTCCTCCATCATAAATGAATTTTCCAGCGACAAGCCATGTCGTCCATCGCATGATGGTTCTGGAGAAGGTAGTTCATTGAATTTGAAAGTTGATAATGAGAAGAAACATGAGTTGTCTCTAACAGACAAACCTAAAAAGACAAAGTCAGTCTCTCTTGCCGAGGGAGTCTTGTCTCAATCTAGCATTGTGGATTCAGAGAGAAATGAAAAAACTTCTGAAAGGAGCTCCGACTTGTCCCGCAATAATGGATCTTCAACAAAAATACGTGTTCCTGTGCTTGATGCTGCCATTCCAAAATCCAGAAAGAGAAAGCATAAGGTGTACGTGGGTGATGATCAAAAGAAGTCTAGGACTGATGAAAATAAATGTGCTGCCGACACTTCTAAAAAATATGGGTCCAAAGCAAATTGTGCCAGTCCTCAAAGTAGTAAACCTTGCCGGAAGAATAAGCAAGTTAAGCATGCGGGTTCCCCCTCTCTGAAAGATGAGGTATTACTTGTGTTTTACCAGGCTACTTTTTATTTTCTTCTACATGCTTTTTTAAGTTTAAATACAAGTATATGCCTATTGTCATATTTTGGTAGCAGAATATACTTGCCATGTGGTATTGTACTATTGTTTTCTAATGCACTCCATATGCTCCCATGTTGCATACGTCATTGCAGATTCTAGAAAAATATATAATTTGCTCTTGTTAATTACAAATAAATATATAAATTACTCCTATTAATCTTTAGTGCTAAGTACTACACAACTTAAAATTAAGTGATAAAACTATAACACATACCTGTCTTCTGCAAAATGTTATTGGGATGTTAAAATTCGTTAATATTCTGTTTTTTTTACCAGGCTATATATTGCAAAACTTTAATGCATTGCTTTTATTGCATCTGGATAATACTGCATAGTTCTTTTCTTGAGTTGACCTCCTTTCCATCATTTTTTTCTGACGGCCCTACTCTCCTAAAGAGTAATACTTAATCAATTTAAATTCTTATTCATATCATGTTTTTGCCTTGATGATTGACTGACAGCTTGTCTTTCTCATCCTTCCCGTGAATTTCCACTGATCTGCTCTAGTTTGTTCAAGAGTTTAGTTCTTCAATGCTGTTGCTTAAATTTGCTTTCTCATTCTTTTTGCTCAGTTTCTTATTGTTTTATTTTCCGGAGAAACTTAGAAAATGGTACCTTTTTTTTTATAAATTTATTTTTCATATCAGATATGTACAATACATGAGGAAAAGGGAAATTTGATCCATGGAGTCAAATCTAAAAGTGCCTAATGAGAAAGATCTGGATTTAATTGTGGTATTCACAGTTGGGAATCGAGTTATGAAGTTATATTTGTTGATACCTGTGGATGTTTGAGGATGTAATAGTATTTCAATTTACTTTATGTACTTTTTTATACGTAATCTTTTTTTCTATAACCCTAAAGTTAATCTTTTTTTCTATAACCCTAAACTCAATTCATCCATTTTTGCTATGTAGAACGAGAATTCTAGGTTACCAAGTGTCCTCATTTCGGATTATGTCCATGCAACTTAAGATTCAAGAGAAAATAATAAAAGGTAACTAACTTATCAATAAAATAAAAATTAAAAAGGTCAATGTACGAATAAAATAATATATAAAGGCAGAAGAAGAATCCACTTGTGTTCGTTATTTTTTGGCTGTCTTTCTGGATCATATCCTCTCCTCCTTTCGGTTATTATTTCTCTCTTTCATCTCTAGTATTCCGTTATTTCCCAGTTTGAAATTAAATCCATTATTTGCAAGCGCATTCAACTCTAATTAATGAAGCTCAATGCTGTTATTTCATATTGGTAAGTTTTGCACCCAAAGTTTCCATGCATAGATTGTGTGGTTGGGATAGTACCATTGTTTACCTTTTTTCTGGTTTTTCCTTCTTGTTCTTAACAATTTCATTTATTTTCTTTCCCCAAAGATAGTTTCATATTATATCTTTTGTATCCCTTCTTAGTTTACAGGTTGATAAAGATAAATATTTTGCAATGCAACTATGCAAGTAAAAACACAAACATGCAGGAAACTTGGGCTATCTCACATGTCAAAATTTGTGTCCTAGGCTCATTATATAATGAGTTTGTGCTGTGAGTGGTCAGATCGGGAATTGCCTATTCATTCGTTCTTATGTTCAAGTTGGATTGGATCCCTAGTCGACCGTACCAAAATTTTTTCTAGCTGGATATAATTTTTCGTTAGTTAAGAAGCTGGGGTATTTCCACATAATAGAACCAACCAAAGACCGGAACATCTTAGATACACTAAATAGAATTTAAAAGCCCAAACAATGCTCTTCTTTACTTGTTGAAAAATGATATATTTCTTTTGAACAACCAAGGACTGCATAAAGGGTCTTTTCAATTTTATTATTTTTTTCAAAAACTTGGATAGATAAGTCTAGGTGCTCATAATGCTCTGAATAGTGAAGGAGTAAAATGGATGAGTCCAGGCCCACCGACAATTGTTGCTCATGTGTGAAGGGATCATGCTAGTAAATATTTGTAATAAGAACAAAATGAAACTCCATTGAACTTTCTCTTTCTTTACTCTCATGGTCCTTGAAAGGATGGCTAACTGACCTGTTACATGAGTCTCTTCCACAAATGAAGGAGTTCCCCCCCCCCCTTCTTATGCACTATGCAGCTTGTAGTTTCACTTTGGTGCTCTATATTTATTCATTACCTATGTTCTAGTTCTTGTGCTTGATTCTATTGCTATTGTTGGTGTTTATTATAATCACGATTATTATCTTTCTTGCAGATGGTCACTGAGGAAACAGGGCTTGCATTGCATGAACTACATGCAACAGGAAAAACTGCAGTTGAAGTCACATGTGAGGATAATGCTCCAACTGATGCTCAACAGGTAAATTAAATTGTTAGGATGGTTTTTCTGATATACTTGAACCAATTTTTTTTATCAGGTAGCTATTTTTATAAATGTTTTTTATGAGTTCAGAAAATTTTCTTTCCTTTTTACCCCTCATTAGGTAGTCAACAATGGAATTTGTTTTACTTTTCTATTTTGTCATATGAATGTATATAACAGGTTGATAGGGTTCTCGGATGTCGAGTACAAATTAATGCGACAAACTCTTTGCATCACATCGCTTTAGCAGACACAAATGACCTGCCTCTAAAGGAACTCATGTTTTCAGACAATCTAAATAGAATTTCAGGGGAAAATCCAAGCTGTGATACTACTTTAGATGGTGGAGCTGCTGAAAACAGCACTAAGACTTCACAGGATATTTTGAGTAATTCTGATGAGGAAAAGTACGTGAAAAATGGTTTGGGAGTCGACAAGATAGACGTATATAGAAGATCAGTGATTGAAGAATGTAGGGAAGGAAAGGCTTTGAACTCATCAAGGAGTGACATTAAAGTTTCTGATTCTACTATAATAAATGGTAAAACCGATGTCACTTGCACTGTGAGTACAGAAGATCCGGCAAAAGCAGCTGCAAAAACATTAATTGGAGTAAACACTGATTTCAGTTCCAGCAGTGATGATAATGATGAACTTTCAAAAAAATGTGAAATGTTGATCTCTCATAAAACTGCAGAGACAAAGAAGGCGGATATGAAAACAAGAACTCATCGAGTTCGGGGAAAAAGAACTAAGCACATCTTGCCTGAATCTGTATCCTCAAATGGAGTAACAATCACATATGAGTTTTTAGTCAAGTGGGTTGGGAAATCACATCTTCACAGTAGTTGGATTTTGGAATCCCAGCTGAAAGTTGTTGCATAAGAGAAAACTAGACAACTACAAGGCAAAGTATGGATCGACAACTATAGATATTTGTGACGAACGGTGGAAGCGGCCTCAGCGGGTCATTGCTCTTCAGTCCTCCACAGACGGTTCATATGAAGTTTTAGTAAAATGGACCGCTCTTCCTTATGATGAATGCACTTGGGAGAGAATTGATGAACCTGTTATTGCAAAATCATCCCGTTTAATTGATTTATTTAATCAGTTTGAACGTAAAACAGTAGAAAAAGATGCTACTAAGGATAATAAGCTGTGGAGAAAGAATGATCTTCAACAAAGTGAGATAGTACCTCTCACTGAGCAGCCTAAAGAGCTTGTAGGAGGTGCACTATTCCCACATCAGCTAGAAGCACTGAACTGGTTGCGTAAGTGCTGGTATAAATCCAGGAATGTGATACTTGCTGATGAGATGGGACTTGGGAAAACAGTATCCGCTGCTGCTTTTCTGTCATCATTATACTTTGAGTTCAAAGCTAGACTTCCTTGTTTAGTTTTGGTACCTCTTTCAACAATGCCAAACTGGATGGCTGAGTTTACATTATGGGCTCCTGACCTGAATGTTGTGGAGTACCATGGTTCTGCAAAAGCAAGAGCCTTAATACGCCAATATGAGTGGCATGCCAGTGATCCGAGTGGGTTAAGTAAGAAAACAGCTTCTTATAAATTCAATGTTCTTTTGACTACTTATGAGATGGTTCTTGTTGATTCATCTCATCTACGTGGAGTTCCTTGGGAAGTTCTTGTGGTTGATGAGGGACACCGTCTGAAGAACTCGAGTAGTAAGCTTTTCAGCTTGCTCAATACCTTTTCTTTTTATCATCGTGTGCTTTTGACCGGTACTCCTCTCCAGAATAACATAGGCGAGATGTATAACTTACTAAATTTCTTGCAGCCCGCTTCGTTCCCTTCTCTGTTCTCATTTGAGGAGAAGTTTAATGATCTTACAACTGCAGAAAAAGTTGAGGAGTTGAAGAAACTTGTTGCTCCACATATGCTTCGCAGACTAAAAAAAGACGCCATGCAGAATATACCCCTAAGACAGAACGAATGGTTCCAGTTGAGTTGTCATCCATTCAAGCTGAATATTATCGTGCTATGTTAACCAAGAACTATCAGATCTTGCGGAATATCGGAAAAGGGGTTGCTCAGCAATCAATGCTGAATATTGTGATGCAGTTAAGAAAGGTTTGCAACCATCCTTATCTTATTCGGGGCACTGAGCCTGAAACCGGGTCAGTAGAATTCCTTCATGAAATGCGGATAAAAGCTTCGGCAAAATTGACTTTGTTGCATTCTATGCTTAAGGTGTTGCATAAGGAAGGCCATAGGGTCCTTATATTTTCCCAGATGACAAAGCTTCTTGATATCCTCGAGGATTATTTGAACATTGAATTTGGTCCCAGAACCTTTGAAAGAGTGGATGGTTCTGTATGTGTATCTGATCGTCAAGCAGCAATTAATCGTTTTAACCAAGACAAAAGTCGATTTGTCTTCCTATTATCAACGCGCTCTTGTGGCCTCGGGATCAATTTAGCAACTGCTGACACTGTCATAATCTATGATTCTGACTTCAATCCGCATGCAGACATCCAAGCTATGAATCGAGCTCACCGAATTGGACAATCAAATAGGCTTTTGGTGTATAGGCTTGTTGTTCGTGCTAGTGTTGAAGAGCGCATATTGCAGCTTGCAAAGAGGAAACTGATACTTGATCAGCTATTTGTGAACAAGTCTGGATCTCAAAAGGAAGTAGAAGATATCCTACGATGGGGAACTGAACAACTTTTTAATGATTCTTCTAGCCCAGGTGGTAAAGATATAGATGAAAAATATGGCAATAAAGATGAAGCAGTTGGAGATGTAGAACCTAACCGTAGGAGGAGAACTGGTGGCCTGGGGGACGTATACAAGGATAAATGTACAGATGGAAGCAGTAAGATTGTGTGGGATGAAAATGCTATTCAGAAATTGCTGGACCGTTCAAACCTCGAATCTAATTCAGCTGATAATGCTGAAGTGGATTCTGAGAATGATATGCTTGGCTCAGTAAAGGTAGTCTAGCTCATCCCTTTGCACATGCAATCCGTGTTCATTCTATATATGCACCTTTATGCTTGTATTGTTATTTTATTTCTTTTTTTTGTGTATTTTTACTAGTTTCATACTAAACTTATTTGATGCATTTATAATAGCAAACCTTTTATCCCATTTCCTTCAGAACATTTTGGAATACTGCATCATTTTTTGTTAATACATTTTCCAGAAAATATGATTATTTTTTTTCTGAAAAAGAACAGGGAAATGGGTAGGTATTTCATGCCATCCTCTGTTTATGAACTACAGTACTGTATATAGAACACAAAGTTGAGAAGTTCTCTCTCTCTCCCCCTCTATCTCCCACCCTCTCCCGCACAGTCAAAAAAACAGGCATAGTTTCCATCCTATTCCTCATTGAAATTCCGAAATAGAATTAACAATTTTTTTCTCTCCTATTCTTCATTTTCACTCTCTCATTTTTGAAATTTCTAGTTTTCATATTGCAGTTTGCTGAGCATCATCTGGCTAGCTCAATTTCCATTTACCAGTAGAAGCCTGAATACTGCCCCCATTCTACCTGTCATTGTGTTTCATCTGATTGTTTTCTTCTATAACGTGGTTCCGAATTTTGATATTTCTGTCTATCTCTTGGTTCTAAATGTTATCGGCTTTTAGTAGCCTTTTTGAATTTCCTATTCTGAAATTGATTCGTCTTCTCTTCTTTTTGTGAAATTGAGTTGGTGAAAAAAAAGCACAACATTGTCTCAGTTTTATCTGGTCACCTACAGAGCAACTTAAATTTTCTATTTTTGTCCCTTTGGTCTGCTGTTTGGGATTTGTAGCTGCACAAGCCAATAATGAGTTATAATATTAGAGTTTTGTTTGACAAACTTAGGATCTGACAGTTTCATGCCATTAGAACTGGTATTGTGTCTATTAATGTGGAAAATCCAAGACATTTTTTTTTGAGAGAGTTGATCTATATGGACTGATTGGATGCAGAGGAAAGTTTTTGTGATGGAAGGGAAATTTTAAACTTTTTTGATTGCTTGATCATTAATTACCCACTTGGAAATACATGGAAAGGGGAGGGTGCTGAAAATTTGTTGAGTTACTGGTGAGTGTTGGCTGTGACTTCCAAGTGTTATGGAGCTCCTTATTTTCTTTTGTATCTCTAGACGGAGAGGAATGCTCAGAGTTTTAGTGAGTTCCGTGCATTTTCATGCCTAAAGAAACAGGGTATCTTTTTTCCCAGTTTTGGCATTCGATGATTGATGCTTTACTGGGTTTTCTGTTCTCGATATGTATTGGGGTTGTGGAGCAGTACTCCATTAGGACAGTGTACTTATTTTCTCACTACTTTTGATTTATAAAACAAACTTATTTACACTAGTTTTGTCCTGTTGGATGATTTTATGTCCCCCCTTAAAATAGTTGGAGTTCATCTTGTTTCACAGTGGAAGGGTATTATGAAGAATTTTGGGAGATGTACTAGCCCTTGAAAAGAATGTTAGAACTCAAGCTGGGGAGACCGTCTCCCACAAACAACATAAAGGAGTGAAATAGGTTTGAGGGGCATATAAGATCTTAGGGTATTCATTATTGTGCTACATTTTAGCTTAAGGTCAAGGCCCACTATCCTTGTCCCCAGAGAAACTTTAAATACATCTACTAGGATTCAATATACAAGAGCATTCAATATGGAAAATTACTTGCCTTGGTATGTGGCTGAGGGGTCTGCAGAGGTCAGTTATATCCAGCTTTCTGTTCTCTATCGTTTTTATACGATTTACTTACTGCCCAAAAGTTGTTCAGTGGTGTTTTTTTTCTTGGTTTTGATATATTGTACGACTATACATACTAAAGATAACTTGAACCTTGTGCTTTTTAGTTTCACTTTACGCTTCAAGATGGGGCATTCAGAGAGTAGCTATTTCAAATATTCATAACAGGGTTTCCCTTAATTAAGACTTGGTATATCTTTTTCACTTAATGTCGTTAGATGTTCTTTTGTATTTTGGTATGTACAAATTTTATTAAAGGGATGCTAAAAGAGGCGTCACCATGTATACTAGCAATATAACCTGGGAGAACAAAAAGAACTTCCTAGGCCATGAAAATAAAAGTAAACCCTTTAAACACAAAACTGTCTCTACAGTCCCAAGGGGCCTACTTATACGCCCATAACAAACTTCTTTAAGAAACCGTTGAAAGAGACTATACACCCCACATAAACTTCATTTGAAGATGCTTGAAAACTAGAATGGTGGGAAAATTTTATCTCTTTTTAACTTCAAAACATTTACACTTTGTTGTTCTTTGATGTTTATCCCATCTTTCTAATAAAATCTGTTGTTTTATTTATAAAGAAATTTATCGTTGTCTTTTTTATATATATATTTTCAAAAACTATCATGGTTACGTAGTGTTTTGCTGCTAATTGGTCATGTGGTAAGTTTCATTTTCCATATTCATCGAGGCATCTCTTCTGCTTTATGTTGAAGGATGTATGAGTCATCTGTTTCTGTTGCATTTGTCACAGAGCTAATAGTGCTTGGTATTTTTGTAATAATTATGAATCTAATTAATATCCTGTTATATTACTTTTTGTTTGATGTTTTCTCATGTTTCCATCAGTCGCTGGAGTGGAATGATGAACCAGCAGAAGAGCAACAGGGAAGCGAATCACTTCCTGCGGTGACTGATGATACTTGTGTGCAACATTTGGAAAAGAAAGAGGGTATTGCGGCTGCTATTACTGAAGACAATGAATGGGACAAGCTTCTGCGAGTGAGGTATGAAGTTGGTTCTTGTAGTCTTACTTTTGTAATTTCATTGCTTTAATGATACATGTGGCGCTTCAAAATTTAATGGTATCAAGCAAGATTCAGAAAAAAGAGTTGTCGGGGGGAAATAAAGAAGCAATATGGTGCACTGATTATACCAGTGGTTGCAAACTGCAATGTCTATCCCCAGAAACTTGGTAGTGTTTAACATGACCGAATGCGTAATTGTCACTTGTATATATATGTCGCTGCAATATTCCCTCCGATACATTAAACTGTCGGCAAGATTTTACGATGTAAAATGCAAGAAGCACTTTTGTAAAGTAGCTCCTAACTTCCTCCAAATATACTCTCTTTTGGAGCTTGTATTTCCCTTAGAATAAATAGGATAAAGTAATAGTTTCGTTTAGCTGTGCACATGGTATCATAAACCTAATTAGCAGTTCCTTAAATTCTCGAAAACTCTGGATGGAACCCAGAGTTTTGGACAATGTGTCTTAGAGGTCCATCATCAGTTTACTTGTTTGGTTGTGTTTCTAATTCCACCGAGTTTCTCTTTCTCTTTATCTCTGGTTAATTAAACAAAGAACAATTGCTTGTTAGCAAGCAAAATGCAGAAGCTTGCAACTATATGATTGGTTTGTATGGACATGTTGTAGAAAAGAAGATTGAAAGATAAAACAGAAGAATAAAAGAACTGATAAGAAGGATTTAGGGAGAAAAGTGAAGTGTGGGATAATAGGGATAGCATGTGTGGGAGGAGTCAACCTCCTTGGACTGATCTTAAAGCAAGATCTGATCCTAAAATTAAGCTGTAAAAGCTTCATTCATTAATTAACTGTAGAGTAACTTGTTATCTGAATTCCTTCGGCATCTCCTTCCTTGTGGTTAGCTTTTGCTATGTTTTCTCATCTCATTCATAACTCATAACTGCCTTCAAAAGAGTTCAAGAAACCATTTATAACACCTTAAAATATACTAGACGTGAATAATAAATGCAGACTTGAAGCTTGACATTGATAGATGACTGCATTTAATGATTCAATTGACAGACTGAAAGACTCTTTACACTTCTAGAGACTCTTAGACCATTTTAGAGACCTTAATTACTCTAATTTCAAATATCAAAATACTAAACTGATTATTCTAGAGACCTTTTTTTTTCTTTTTTCTTTCTTGAGAACCTATACTTTTACAATTCAATTCTGAGGGCCTAGGGGGAACCTAGGGAAGGGGCTAGAGAGGAACCTAGGGAAACTTTCCTTCAATATGTAGCGTCTGTTGACTATGATTTTGTTGAAGGATAGACTCAAACCTGTGACCTTGCATTGTAAAGGGATAGACCTTACCGCAAGGCTATCACCTTTGGTCTTTCTAGACACTCTAAAACATAATAAAAATAACATCTAACTAAACTACAAACAACCTATTAATAATTCTATGACCCACTTTGAGGCTGAGCCAAACTCCAAAAAATAAAATTCATCTTTGATTTTTTCCTTTCTTTTATCTTTTTATTCCATCGCATTTCAACTGTTCACTTATGAGAAAACAGAGATGTAATAATATTGGAAGATTTTCCCAAGACTGTTGTAGAACATAATGTTGTGAATATGCGAGCCCTTTTAAACATACTGAAGTCCGTAATATATACAGATACTAATATATCAAAGACATCAAAAATAATTTCTGATTATAGTGCATATATACTAATATTTTGATTTACATTTGTTAGTTGGAGATAACTTGCGGTCAGTGGAATATTTATTAACTGTTTCTTATATTGTGTTTAATTTGTTTATTGGGGTAGATGGGAGAAATATCAAATTGGGGAGGAAGCAGCTCTTGGCAGAGGTAAACGCCAAAGAAAGGCTGTTTCTTACAGGGAAGCATATGCTCCACATCCTACCGAGACAATCAGTGAGGTACTGGTATTTGCCTTTAGTATGTAACCTAATTAATCTTAGTGGAATATGTTATTCTTTTACTTTGCACTGTATTATTATAAATAAATGTTTACAAAAATTTGTAGGTTTGAACATTGAAAGTAAAATCTAAAAAATCCTGTTTTGTAACTTATTTGGGTTCAGACTTCAGAGAAGTAGCATTTTCATATATAGATTTTTATCAAGTATAGATATAGCTGTACTGTACATTAAATTTAGAAAGCTTACCCAGAATTCTAAATTTTTTTATTATGGATATTCTTAATTTATTGTTTCTAACAGTTACCATAATAGCTTCATTAATTACGTTGACGTGCTGACATTACCTATGAATCTTGTTAATGATTGATCTGGCAAGACAAGTTATAAAGGTTTGTAAAATATCAATCGTGTCTAATTGAAATAAATTTTTGAATATAACAAACTTTGGTAGCTGGTAATTATGATAGTGCAATGATGGTTATCAGTGCTTAATGGGTTGAGATCTCTGGTGTCTTTGGGAGTTCATGAAAGCAATGGTCCTGATAATGATTATAGTGAAGGGTAACCATTTTCTAGCTGCTCAGGCCTACTTTCTGTTTTTCCCGAATTTTCTGGAATGTGCACTTGAAATCCTTGTTGATGAATGCATTCTGATAACATATTTGTAATGCTATATACCTCTGTATGGATGAACTTCTGATAGGCATGGTCTATCACTTGGCCGCACCTTGAAATTTGGACGACAGTGGTGGGAGTTCACTTTTTTATTAGTAAATTCGAGTTTAGATATCTGTTGAGAAATTGTTCTTCTTTTATGGTGTGTTTCCCTCTTTCTTCTCTATTGGTCTTGCTGTTGCATCTATTTGTGGGTTTTTTTTAGGGGGGGGGGATTGAAATATAATTTTGTTGTAGTGACTGTTTTTATCTGCATAAGCAGAATGGTGTCAATGAGGAGCCAGAGCCAGAGCGTGACTATACACCGGCAGGTCGTGCTCTTAAAGAAAAGTTGTAAGTTTAAATCCTTTGCACGTATTTACTTAATTTTCAGTTGAGATGTTGTCATTTGACTGATATCTGGTTCTTTTGAACTGCTGCTGTCATTAGGAATTCATGAACGACTTGGTTCAAATTTGATGGATGTACTTAAGAAAGACTCAATTTTGAATTTTTTAGACTATGGTATGTTGGATGCTGTAGTAGTCTAATATATTACTTTTGTTACAGTGCTAAGCTTCGTGCTAAACAAAAAGAACGATTGGCTCAGAGAAATGTTCCAATGGAAGCATTGCCTGAACTTGATCCCCCATTGCTCCCTCCATCCAGTGCTCAAGCTAGTAATCAAATGACCAGATCAGATCAGCCAAGTGGCAAGGAGTCTTCAGTAATTGATTTGGAAGACGACAAACATTGTCAAAACTTGGAGGCAGCTAAAACCAAGATGGACTTGGAACCAAGGCTGAGCAAGTTATCGAAGCATAAAATGAAAGCTCATCTGGATTCTCCTGGTAAACCTGTTGGCTATCATTCTCCCAAGATTGTCCTACCAGGTAACCTTCTACAGGGAACAAGCTATACTATTGCAGCGTCAAACAACATGTTGCCTGTTCTGGGACTTTGTGCTCCCAATGCCAATCCGATGGAGTCGTCAGAGAGGAACATTACAAAATCTCACAGCAGGCAAAGCAGGCAAGGAAGCAGACCAGAGTTCCGATTTGATATAGCTCCTTTCCGTGATTCCCCAAATGAGACGGATGTTAAACCTCATGAGCCTGTCTCAGATAAATTTAAACTGTCATCTACCTTGTTAGAAGCTGTATGTGGGCCCAAAAATAGCGCACCTGATAATTATCTTCCGGTTAGTCGAGAATTTACCGTCTCTCTTTCTCTCTCCATGCTCCCTTCCCCTCTTGCTCTGTATGCATGTGTGTGTGCTTGTTAGCTTAACTTTTGACTTATTTAGCTCCATATATGTGCAGTGTCGTAATGTTTTGCTTTATTTGCAGCATTCTCTACCTTCCGTACGAGGAAAAACTTCTAATTTCTTAGAAACTCCTGGCTCAAGTTTCTCTAATTTTAAAGAAAAGCTGGCATTGCCAAAACTACCTTTTGACCAGAAATTGCTTCCCAAATTCCCATATCCAGCTACGAATGTGCCCCATCCACACCCTGACTTGTTCCCCAACTTAACGTTGGGGTCCAGAGTTGGGGATGTAAATCACTCTGTTCAAGACCTTCCCACAATGCCACTGTTACCAAATTTGAATTTCCCTCGTGAAGATACACAGAGATATGATCAACAAGGGCTTGAGGTGCCTCCCATGTTGGGCTTAGGTCAAATGCCACCAACATATTCATCACTTCCTGAAAGCCACAGGAAGGTTCTTGAGAACATAATGATGAGAACGGGACCAGGACCAAGCAACCTTCTCAAAAGGAAATCAATAAAAGATATCTGGTCTGAAGATGAACTTGATTTTCTATGGATCGGTGTTCGTAGACACGGACGGGGAAATTGGGATGCTATGCTTCGAGACCCGAGGTTAAAATTTTCAAAATTTAAAACTGCAGAAGACTTATTTTTCAGGTGGGAGGAGGAGCAACTCAAGATTTTGGACGCGCCAGCTCCTCCAGTACAAAAGCCCTTCAAGTCTAAATATTTTGCAAAATCTCCCTTATTTCCAGACATCTCGGATGAAATGATGACACGAGCACTGCATGGAAGTAGATTTGCTGGGCCACCGAAATTTCATTGGCACCTGATGGACATAAAATTGGGTTTTGGCGATCCACCTTCCAGCTTCCCACATTTAGAACCCTCTGATCAACTTGGTTTGGGCAAGGAACATTTTTCACCGTTTCCAACTTGGAATACAGACAACATGCGGCCAAGTTTTTCTGGAGCCTCGTCTGCTGGACCCTCTGATAGACCAGGGACATCGAACATACACATGGAGCCACCATTTCTTCTCAATTCGTTAGGAGCCAGTAGTTTGGGTTCGCTTGGTTTGAACTGCTCAAGCAGCTTCAATTTACAGCAGCAGGAGGATGAACAGCATGTGAGTACTAGTTGGAAATTGCCTAGTTTTCTTGATAGATCCCTAAAAATTTTGCAGGAATCCAATAATTACATAGGAAGTGGTGAATTGCCAAATCCGGCATTTTTGTCCGATTTTAATAAAGCACATGATGTGTCCCACTTGAAGTGGAAAGATGTTGCTGAAAGTAGTTCTTCAAAGAATAAGCTGCCTCATTGGCTTCAAGAAGCAGTAGGGGCTCCTGCAAAACTGGATCCTGACCTGTCACCAGCTGTCTCAGCAATAGCACAATCAATTCGTTTACTATATGGGAACGCTAACCCTACCATTCCTCCATTTGTGGCTCCAGGCCTGCCTCCTTCAAAACCAAAGAATCCACAACGGAGTTTGAAGAAAAAGAAACGAAGGGTGCATACATTCCAACAGTTCCCTCAAGATATAGTGGGAACCAGTGACAACTTCCAAAGCGGACTTCGTGGTGGGAATGTCGGTTCAACTTCTTACTATTGGCCACACCTCCTTTTCCTCGGCTTCCACTGTCGACTGCTGGAACTTCAGGACTCCCTTGGATGGAACCCGACCTCAATATGCCGCCACCGCCTAGTTTAAATATGCTGAATCCATCATCTTCATCAGTATTTTCAAACATCCAAAAGAATAGAAGCACTGGAATGACCCCCTCCCTTGAAGTGCTTCAGTTGGTAGCATCCTCTGCTGCTCCAGGTCCATCAGGGACGAGTTCAAGCTTCCCCAAAAGCATGCTACCTCTTCCAAATTCTATCGACCAAGTAATGGCGCCCGTCTTGAAGGACACATGTGACGAAAACTTGGATAAGCAGACATCACCTGTTGCTATGTCAGGTCCTCAAACTGAGGAGAAACCAGAGCAGAGCGAAAGCGGGGATTCCAGCAATACGCATTCGGATCTTGATCTAGCAGCTGTCAAGGAAATATCATCAGAAGGTACCGTCTCGGATCATCATGCTAGTGACGAAGAATCCTAGACTTGGTTTTCATCTTTGTGCTCCAATTTTTGTAGGGATTATCCGGAGTGTTTTGTTAGCAAATATGGGATCAGTAGGATAGTGTAAAGTTTCTATAAGTGAAAAATGAAATATATAATGTTTACTTTGGTTCTGCATTTCATGCCATATTGGAGCTTATACAAAGTTTATGGGGTCATCTGCAGTATGTGGTTTTATTCTTCGCAGCTATGCGGCAGGGTATTAGGAATTATTAAGTGCATGCACATGATTCTTTTATGGTTTATAGTAAATTAAACTAAGCCAGTTTTTACGGGGGAGAGAGAGAGAGATACATAACACTTTTATTTATTTATTCAGTTTTGCATGAGTAAGTCACTAAATTATTCACGCAAAATTATTAGATTGCTGATAAAGTATATCGTTTAATAAGTTAAACTTTTATTAAAACTTGAATTAAAAACAATTAAAATTACAAATCAAAATATTATGATTTAATTTATGAATTTTGAACAAGCATAAAACATATTTGATAAAACTAAAAATGTCGATCAAACTTTTCAGAGTCTAAATTTAATCCACATAGTAACTAGCATTTGCTGAAACCAATTTAAAAATGAGATAACATACTCAATTTAGTATCATAAGTGTTTCTTCTCATAATATAAAAAAAAGAATATTTTTTCGTTCTCTTCATTACTTATTTATCTTCATAATTTTCATATTTATATATTATTTCTTGGGGAAAATGTATGTAGTACGCAGTCGGCTATGACGACGATTTTTTGGGCTCACCGTGTCATAGTCCGACTGTGTAATACACAGATGTGTGTATATATATATATATAACTCTTTTTTTTTTATCTCATTTGTTGAGATTTTGTAATCATATATTTTCTTTTAAATTTTGGTTCTTTTTCTTTACTTAATAATATTAATTTTCATTCATGTACTTAACAAACATCTCAATGCTTAATTAGAATTCAGTTATTTAAAGTTTTAAATAAATTTCGTACATAACACGGGATAGTGAACTCACTTTTACATAGTATATAAGTATACTATGTAAATATATACTATTATATTTACAATAAGAATTAATAATATATTATCGAAAGATATAACAATATTCAATACTTAAAATTCATTTGGCTTATTATTAAAAATTATTATGATTTTGATTATAATTAAATATATCATAAATAAAAATACATAAATAATTTTTATTTACGTATTTATTCGTTTAAAATTAGAGATGTAATTTCACGAGAACATATTAAATTTTAAAATTTTGTGTTGACTCTAACATTTCATTTGTGTACGGTTAATACTGAGTACTAGTACGTCGTCGTTTTTCCCATTTTGTTACCAATCGACGTCTAGACTCTAGAACTGTCCGGTTACATCTGTCCCCAATCGTTCCCCCTGATGTGCTGAATTAATCGGACAACCGAGGAAAAAAGTCAGTCTGGCTCAGAGTTTCTGTAAGTTTGAATTTTATTTTGCCCTAATATGCTAATTGCATATCCGTTTGTTGGATTTATTGCTTTTAGATCGTCGATTATACCCTTGTATTTGTTTTTTCATCAAGTTTTAGCAAAATGATGATGTCTGTTTACGGTAGAATCCAACTTCTCTAATTTAACCTGTGCATACAACTTGGGTCTTTAAGCTATTTCACGAATATAATCCATAATCTTGTTCTGTTGCAGGCAAGGATGTTTCAGATTCTAAAATTTTAAAATTTTATTGTTCATAGAATATTTTTTGGGAGATTTATATCTGATGTGCAGGTAACCTACTAGACATAAAATTTCAAACAATAAAATAAATTTCTAAAATTTATTGTTCATAAAATTTTGGATTTTATTTCTGCCAGTGGTTGTTTAGAACTAGAAAAGAGCAGGGGAAAGGAAAAAAGAATATGGAAATGATTTTTCAAACAATAGAATAATCTTTTCAATAGTTTATCACACTTGGAATCAGATCAGTGTTACCGAGAGGTCTCTCTTCCAACTTAACTACGCCTTTTATAATACTCCTTTGGCCCTGAAAAAGATTTCATTTGATTTTTTTCCTATTCAGTATGCGAATTGCGAAATCCTAAAATCTATGAATTCATTACATTTTGATTAATGCAATAGTTAATATTACTAAGTTCAAAGTTGTTTTTTTTCTTCTGAAAATTGAATTAAATTGTATTACAATTTGAATTTTAGGATTTTGCAAATTAACTATGATCAAACTCAAATGGATCTCTTTTTGTGGAACGGAGGTTGTATTGTTTTGCTTTTGCTTTTGCTTTTGCCTCTTTCTTTCGATTTCCTAATAGACTTCAAATGAGGACATCTTAGTTGGGATAGAGAGAGAGTGCTATGTTATGGTTAAAATTTTAACTACCCTTGACTGAAAATTATAGATTGTAGGAACTAAATCTGCTATAGTCTTATAATATACAATGCCACATTGATATGGATAATTCTGTATTATACCACAGATAAAATCTTTCAAATTAGTGGTGTTTGTAATCCATCTACGCCCCAAAAAAATTTCATCTTAAAGTAACTTTGTGATAGGCTATATATATATATATATATATATATATATATATATATATATATATTCAGTGATGTGATTGTTAGTCTCTATTCTGTTATTGAAGAAAAAACGTAGAGTTTTTGCCTACAAGTGTAAATGTAGAGTTTTTGCCTAGAAGTGTAAACATTGATTTGAGGATGAATTTTTATAGTTTTTCCATATGGATGTTCATGTTGATTCTCTGAGTGGGCTTCTACAACCATTTGTCTTCTGAGCCATCTGTATATTGTTTTTTTGGCAGAAATAGCAAGTGGAGAAGCCTGACAGAGATATCAAGCGAACATGAGTATGCAAGTGGAAGAGGAGGCTGGCCTTAAGAAAATGGATAAAAAGTTTAAGAGACGTAAGAAAAAAGAGACACGTGGTTTGGAAGAGGTAACTGATTGTACAGTGATAGAAACTGCAACGGTGGAGAATAACTTGAAATCTAGAGATGATAAGAAAAAGAAGAGTAAGAAAAATCACTTGGTTGGGGGTGATATTAAACTTGATGATGGAGGTGATGAAACTGTATATCGTGAGGGCTATATAAACTTGGGTGCTGATAATCAACATGAGAAAGTTCAGAAGAAGAGGAGCAAGAGAATATCAAAATTTGGTGAAGCGGTAACTTACTGCTCAGATTCAGCACCATCTGCAGAGACAAATACTTTCAGTTTGAGCAAAGAAAATAAGAAAATTAAAAAAAGAAGAAACATGAGGTTGGTGGAGACATTATAGTCAATGTCTCACGATATGAAGATCAAACAGATAAAGATCCAAAGACGGAAAACACAAAGAAGAGAAAACTAAAGCCTAATGAAGATAAAGACCCTTTGAATGATAATATTCAAACTGAAATAAAGGAGAAGAGAAGCTTTCAGACAAATGATGGTGTGGGCAAAGAGCAAGCTAATGAGATGGAACAAAGAAAAGACAAGGAGAAAAGCAACGAGGAGCAGGAAGTGGAGGATGGAAGCAATCTACCTTTTTATGCAAAAAATGTCGAGAGCAACAAAATGGGAAATAATGAGTTTGGTAAGGGGGAAAAAAGCATTGAGAAAGAGGATATTACTGAAATTGAGAACATGAAAGAAGGGGATAGAAGGAAGAAGAATAAGAAAAGGATGAGGGAAACCAAGGATAAGTATTTAAAAGGAAAGAAGAAAACAAAAGATGGAAAAGAGTTTGAAAATACTGGGAAGGACTGTCATAAGGACGGTAGGGATAAGGTTTTAAAAAAGCAAAGGAAGGCCGAGAAGATAAAAGATAAGGATGGTTATGCAGCTCATGCTCATTTAGATATAAGTAAGATACAGAATACTGAAACGACAAATGGAAAAATAAGCGAAAGGGAGAAGACCAAGACAGTTGAGTATGATTCTGAAAATCCAAAACCAAAAGTAAAATTAAAAAAAGTTAGGTTTTCTAGTCATATAGAGGTTTTCCCTTCTTCTGATCACAGAAGTACTGGAAAGAAAAAAGATCAGGAAGAAGACCTACTCCGAGGTAAGACATTTTCACAAGAAGATGAGATTGTGAAAGAGGCTGTTTTAAATTATATAGAGTCACATAGCTTGGGTGAAGAAGGCTTGAAAATGGTTTTGCACTGTAAATCTCACCCTGAACTAAAGAACTGTTGGAAAGATATAGGGGCTGCCTTACCATATAGGCCTTATACTGCTATATATCACCGTGCTCATATTTTGTTTGAGAGGGATGAGAGGCATGAATGGACTGAAGAAGAGTATGACCTTGTCCAGAAATTCCAGGAAAAGCATGGGAACAATTGGAAGGCATTGGCTGAAGAACTTGGTAAACATAGAATTCACGTGAAGGATACATGGCGCAGAATAAAACTTACTAACCGGAAGAAAGGACATTGGTCCCAAGAAGAATACCAGAACTTGTTTGATTTAGTGAATATGGATCTGCGAATGAAGGCTTTTGAAGATAAGAGATCCAAGCATGGGATGTTGCGAGATAATATTTGTTGGGGTTCAATTAGTGAAAAATTGTCCACTAGAAGCAATGCAACGTGCTGTATGAAATGGTACAAGCAGATGACTTCTTCTATGGTAGCTGATGGTACATGGGCTGATTCTGATGATTATCGCCTGCTTGATGCACTTTTTAACTTGGATGCATGCTGCATAGAGGATGTGAATTGGGATAGTCTTCTTGACCACAGGTCTGGAGATGTATGTCGGAAGCGTTGGGACCAAATGGTGCTTCACATAGGCATACATGGGAACAACTCTTTTGCTGAACAGGTTGAAACTCTGGCAAAGCGATATTGTCCAGATCTGTTAGAAGCAAGAGAAGCTTGGGAGGTTAAACCTGTGGTTCCATGACAGTATCACATACACTATGTATGCAGATTGGGACATCCTAAAGGCAAACAACTTGTGTAATCTATGGTTGTATGTGGCATTATGCTGGGAAAGGTATTAAGCAGTCTAAGTTTCGCTGTCAAGAGAACTAAATTGACTTGGATTGGACTGAAGTGGACTGAGTGCAGAAATAGCTCTGCAGCCGAAGAAACATTGATGAGAAAATGTGAACCATCTGCTGGCACACGATGCATATTCTATCTCAACTCTTTCTAGCTGTTACTTTGTTCCCCTCAAATTGAAGTAGTGTAAGATTCTTGTATGAAGCCTGTTAGACAATATACGTATAAATTTATTTTAATAGTACACTTGGTTGGCACTTGTTATCCCTGTTGCTTTTAGTATGTTAATACTCTGTTTCGTGAATGTTTTGAGGCACATGATAAAAAAAATTGGTGTTCCACTCAGCTTGTAGTTGACTAGTGTTGCTGGTCTGTTATGTGAAATTTATCTTCATTATTTTCTGAAATTCAAAAGGAGATGCAAGAGAAAACAAAAATGACAGAAAATTATCAAAAGTGGACTTTAATGATGGAAATGTCAAGTAACCAATTGCTCCTAGGGAATGTCCACCAATGATATTTTGTGACGCTTGAATTATTTATTTATTTTTAAAAAATATCATGCTTTTGGAAGAAACATTGTAAATATATTTTTTACTTCTGAGATTAATAGATAAAGTTTGATTCCCCCTTTATTGATCTGAATCTGACATTAAATTCTTGGGCAGTTTTGCTTTTTTTCTTCATACCAGTAATTAACCTGGTTTATCTTAGACTTTGATGTTATTTGTAGTCATGATGAATCCATGTAGTCCATTATTATCTAAAACTGCATTGGTGCCTTTATCAAGAGCTCTTTTTAGTGCCTCCATTTTTTGGACATAGTGGTGCCCTGGTGCTATTACTCATTTGGTTAATCATTGTGACTAACTCTGTTAAGTGATCTCTCAAGTCATCTATGTCATTATTCTAGTTTAGTTCCTTCATCTTATGGCTGGGAACACTTTTATCTCAAACGCTTATCTTTCTTCAGGTATTGAATATCACATACTATGAGTCACCAGGTTAGACATAGAATTCTGATGGTGTCTGACTTTTACTATCCCAATTTTGGTGGCGTGGAGAATCACATTTATTATCTCTCGCAATGCTTGCTTACACTTGGCCACAAGGTTAGTCAATGTGTTCAGTTTCTAGCTTGAACTTGTTGATTAGAAAATCAAAAAGAGTTCTTTCTCAGTGTAATATTTGTATACACGAAATAAATGTCATTTTCCACCTTCACCACCTTCCCTTTTGTTTACCTATAGAACTTTCCCTTGCATGGATTTATTTGAAAAGTAAGTATTCTCAATACAAAAAGTTTTAAAAAAAAATTCTCCACCTATATACATAACCCCTTTTTAATTCTGTACTTCTTTTGAAGCTGAAATGGAAGACAAAGGGAAGTTTAAGTTTATCATTATTTTTTGGTTTTCCATGTTTGTAATTGCTTTGTTAACCGTGAAATGTATTTCTTCTTATTCATTGAATTCAGATGAATATCAGAAGTCCATTATCTTTTCTAGTAGGTGTATAGATCAGTGTGCATTGTACTTGTGTTTAGCTATCAAACGAACTTATTTTATAAATTTTCAGGTTGTGGTTATGACTCATGCTTATGGAAATCGTTCTGGTGTGAGGTATATGACGGGTGGCCTGAAAGTTTATTATGTTCCTTGGGTACCATTTCTTATGCAGAATACATTTCCCACCCTTTATGGGACACTTCTCATCATAAGGACAATTCTCATTAGGGAAAGAATATCATTAGTGCATGGACATCAAGCCTTCTCGACGCTCTGTAATGAAGCTTTGATGCATGCACGCACTATGGGATACAAAGTTATATTTACTGACCATTCGCTCTATGGTTTTGCTGATGTGGGGAGCGTTCACATGAACAAGGTTCTTCAATTTACTCTAGCAGATGTGACTCAGGCAATTTGTGTTTCCCATACAAGCAAGGAAAACACTGTTCTTAGATCAGGATTACCACCAGAAAAGGTTTTTGTTATTCCAAATGCTGTGGACACAGCTATGTTCAAGCCTGCTCCAGAGCGACTAGATAATAATGAGATTATTATAGTTGTGATAAGTAGATTGGTTTATCGGAAGGGTGCAGACCTTCTTGTTGAAGTTATTCCTGAAGTATGCCGCTTGTTTCCAAATGTGAGTACTTTCAAAAATTAGTGTGTATTTAGTATTGATTCGACAATCATACCATGGACTCTATCATAATTGGTTAAGCTTTTTCTCATCTACCGGCATGTGTAAAAGCTCCCATTTGTAGATAAAATGTATCTTGTTTCCTTTAGGATTATTACCCATCATTGTTATTCTTTTGATTCCTTGCATGTAGAGCTTACAACCATTTGACCATCCCATATTGGGGTTGTGATAGTATTAAATAATTTATTTGTCATATTTATACATATATGACGTGCTATACATCTTAACAGGTGATATCAGTTCTTGTAGAATTTTCCCTTCTCTCTTCTTTTTCCCTCCTCTTTCTTCTTTGCTGACCACAAAATCATTGAAATGGTGCTATCAATTTATAATATCTATGGGTGTGTATGTGTTAGAGAGAGAGAGAGAGTGTGTGTATTTGTTAAGTGCTATCAAATCATCATATATCACATTTGTAAATGTTTATAAAAAAAAGAAAGAATATCTTTTACGTATTAGTTACCTAGCTTGAATGTGTCTTTCCATTTTAAATTCAATGATCTCATCTAGCAAGATGTGCTCAGGTTCGTTTCATTGTTGGAGGAGATGGGCCTAAAAGAGTTCGGTTGGAAGAGATGAGGGAAAATCACTCTCTTCAAGACCGAGTTGATATGTTAGGTGCTGTTCCTCATGCTAAAGTACAGTTAGTCTTGATATCTGGTCATATATTCTTAAACAGGTACATGGATTTCTATATTACTCATCTTCTTATTCATTTGTTTCTTTTATTTCCTTGTGTTTCTTTCATTTCTTTTCTGAAATTAAAATTTATAGGAGTACGAGGTGACTTTTCCTTTGTTAACTATAAAAACCAGGACCTGCCATTACTTACTCAAGTAACTCTTACTAGTTTTCTTCGATGGTTGTAAGCTTTCATACTTCAATCCTGTTAATTCTTTTCACCCAGTGATTAAAGTTAGAAATTAAATACTTATTATTTGCAAATGCAAGATAGTGTTGCACATCGTTTGATTTGGACTTGTCAATTTGTCAAATGAGGGGTTCTAAATTACTTTGTGGATTCCATTGCTTAGTTTGTTCCTGAATAAAAAAGAAAGTGCAATAAATTTGTGACATTCACAATAACTGTTGTAAGAGGTTTCACGAAAACATATGCCTTAATAAATATATTTTAGATTGTATTATGCATACAAATAAGAGGGAGTCTTATGCGTCATTATATAACTTAATCTACTTTTGATTTATGGATGTACTAGTTACAACATCAAAATCCTTAAATTACAGGAAAATGCCTTTTAGGGAATCGGGTTCGGGTCATGTTCTCTCTAAGACCACGGCTGAATACTTTTGCCCAGTGTTTTAAAAGGTCTTCCAAGCATGGACTACTTATACCCAAAAGGGTTTTCATAATACTGGATTCTCTGCCTTACTGAGTATCACGCATAAGAGATTGAATTGGTGGAAATCTCCAATTTTCCTGCTTGGCTTTGTTTTAATTTGAATTTACAAGTGTAATGTTGACAAAACGGGTTGCTGGATGGTCAAAGTGAATATAGACACCAGCAAAGTCAGTTCTGGTAATATTTATTTATATGGTGAAATTGGTTTCAGTTTTTTTGTTGTTGAAGGGTATATCGAGGAATAATTAATGAGTGTTTCTATTATTATGTATAATATCTCAAAATGGTACTATATATATATATATATATATATGTGTGTGTGTGTGTGTGTGTATGTGTGGGAAATAGTACTCTAAGGCATGCTTAAGCTTGGCTAAGGCTACTTAGGGGGTGTTTGATAAAAACTGAATGAATCTGAATGAGTTAAATCTAAATAAAAAGTTGTTTGATAATTGACATTTCTGAAATATCTGAAAAAAATTCAAAATTGTTGTAAATTTATTTAATATTACTTAATACAATAGTTAATATTGTAAATAAAAAAAAAACAACCGTCATTCAGCCAAAAAAATGGGAATTAGCCATTCAGCCCAAATCGTCTGAATGACTGACCGATTCAGCTATTCAGACGATTTTTATTCGAAACGAACGCACTGAATGACTGAATCGGTGCCATTAAGTGCTAATCAAACAACCCTTTAGTAAAACCTTAAAAACGATGTAGTTTTACCCGGTTAAGTTTTTCCCTTGTATATATATATGTGTGTGTATATATATGTGTGTTTTTTTAACGGGAACCTCAATTTAGATAGCATGTTTATAAATAATACGGGTTAATTAATGTTTTGATTACCGTAGGGGTCGATTTTCATTTTGCTTACTGAATATTTTTTTGTTGCAAATGCATTATTATACTCAAAAAGTATAACAAACTAGTCATTACTTAACATTCCATTCAAAAAATTGACGTAAGTGTTGAATAGACTAATGTTTAACAGCTGTCACGTGGGGTACTTGAATATGTGGCGGGTGGAACCCAATTATGTCAAGGGTTAATTGATGTTTTGGTTACTATATTAGGGATCAATTTTTAGTTTGGTTACTAAATCTTTTTTTTATTACAAAGTCATTATTATACTAAAAAATATTACAAACTAATCATTACTTAACATTCGGTCCAAAAAAATGTATCACGTGAGCAAAAAAAGCTTGTGTGAGTTAGTTATTGGTGATGTGGCAAATTTTGTCATGTGTTATATCATGTGTTCACTGATGATGAAGAAACAAACCAGAGATATTTGTGGCCAAAATAAATCGCAAGAATCGTGCTCTTAATTTTTTTTCCTTTTCTATTTTTTTTCCTTTTTTGATTTATGTAGCAATATCATGTATCACATCATTGATAACTAATTCGCATGACAATTAAGTAATGTTAAGTAATTACTAGTTTGAAACATTTTTTTAAGTATAGTAATGTTTTTGTAACAAAAAAAAGGATTTAGTAACCAAAATGAAAATTGACCCCTATTATAGTAACCAAAACATCAATTAACTCTCCACATAATATGGACCCACCTGCCACATATTCAAGTACTTCACATGATAGTTGTTAAACATTAGTCTATTCAGCACTTCCATCAATTATTTGGACGGAATGTTAAGTAATAACTAATTTGCAACTTTTTTTTGAGTATAGTAATGTCTTTGTTACAAAAAAAAAATTCAGTAACCAAAATGAAAATTGACCCTTAGTACCGTAACTAAAACATCAATTAACCCTTATAAATACATAGGCTAACTTGGAATACATGAGGAGAAGGAAAGGGAAATGAATATTATATAAAAAGTATAAAATATAAAACACTATTCTAATTATATTATACTTCTTTAGAATGTTGGATATCAAATATGATGTTAAAATGTAGAAAATGGACATTTGATAAATCTCTTATACTTTTTTAGATTACATTTCCTTTCTCAGTTTGAATTTTGAATTTTGTATTGCATATATATATAACAAATAAAGTTGAAAAACGAATTCAGCAAGTGGCAATTGTATCTTCTCTTATAAACTAATGATCATTAACTAATGATAAAAATATTACTGCGTAAAATAAAATTACTCTTGGCATACAAGCTAGTATTCAAAAAAACTATCCCCAAAAGCAAGCCAACCATAATTTGTATTTGAAAGTCTCCACATTATATAGCAATGAAAGAATTGGTGAAAATGAGTCTACATCCTAGGAATATGCATAAACAAATGTCAGGGGATAATGTCCTAGGAAGTCTACACACTTTTAGCAAGTCATTTGTGTTTTTAGCCAATTAAGAGCCAAAGACCAATCAAAGGCTGAAGTTTGTCAACGAACTTGCTTTTCAAATATAAAAGGCCGAATTAGTGGACCAAAGAGTAAACACCAGCAAATCTCAACTCATCAATTCTTTTGACTGATTTCTTGGAACCCCTTAATTGTTCTTTTCTAGGTCTTTTTTTGAGTAGACTTGGGTTTTCCCTTCATATTTGGTGAACTTAATTAAATTTAAATGTGTAGGCAATAGGAAATATTGGAGATGTATGATCTTTGTTGTTTGTTAGGTGTCTGGATGGTTAAAGAATAGATTTAAAGATCAGTATATTCCTTTTTTTGAAGGGGGCGGGTTGATACTTTTTTAGTTATTTTTTTTTTCATCTTAGGAGGCCACCTTCTGGCTTCTACCATGCATGCTCTTTGTTCTCTACTAATAAACTCTTCTTTTATTTCAGAAAAATTATTTTCGGTTCAATGTGCCGTGACTTTAGGAGGCCTTTATTTTCCCAGGATAACACTTAAATCTTTTATTAATTTTGGCAGTTCTTTAACAGAAGCTTTTTGCATTGCCATTCTGGAGGCTGCTAGTTGTGGATTACTGACAGTCAGTACACGTGTTGGAGGTGTCCCAGAGGTATGCATTGGGATATAAATATATAATGTCTCTGTACTCAGTTTTTTTACCATTTGCACATTAAATATGAGAAGTTTTACTTGCATAACAGAAGTTCTGGGATATAATTTGGCCTTTTTATATCTAACTCCTATTTGTTTCATTAGGTTCTACCAGACGACATGATTGTCCTTGCAGAGCCAGATCCTGATGATATGGTGCAAGCAATTGCAAAGGCTATCCATTTACTTCCCCAGATTGATCCACAAGACATGCACCTTCGCGTGAGTGAGTTCTCCTTTATATATCTGATCCTTTCACAATATATCTCAGTTTTCTTTGTTTGCCTGCTCGTATTTTCTACAGATGAAAAAACTGTATAGTTGGCATGATGTTGCCAAAAGGACTGAGATTGTGTATGACCATGCTCTGAGATGTTCCAATCAGAATCTTTTGGAACGACTATCACGGTATACCAATGAAAACTATATGTTTGTTTTTTCTTGTCAAATTATGGAAGAAAAAGCAATCGTGTGCTTGATGGATATAATGGCCAAACTATGGACCACTGGTACACATACAAATATCTATGCAATGATATTACCTAATTGTGAAAAATTGAAGTGGACATGTCAAATATTTTAAGATTTAACATATTTATAATTATGCTCTGTGATAAGTAACATATACTGCATGCATTATTCTAGAAACCTACACATACCATACAATAGATTTACACCCATAAAGCCAGAAGGTGGGGTTCTTATCCCTCTCCCCCTAAAAGCAAAAGTGAAATTTTTCATAAAGGTTCAATCAAATTAGTAAACTTCATCAACATACTTCTATCTTCATCACCTTTGTACGGAAATATTGTGACTTCTATATCTGGCTCATCTAGTTAAACACTTGCAATTTCGTACAAGTTGACACTCTATTACCCTTGGTAAATATCTGCAAAAACAATGAAAAATCAATGAATGACAACAGCACCCGCTAAATTTGAAATAATAATAATAATAATGAAACTTGAAACATGAACTCATCTCGATGGATATAAAGGTTCTACTCAGCCTTCTACTTACTCTATTCTTTTCATCATCTTATTTAGGGCATCTCTAGAATTTTTTTGTTCTTTTTCACTGAACTCTTTTTATTTTTTTGAGACTTTAAGCTTTCATGAGTGGTTTATTTAAAATCGGTAAGGTTTGATCAAGTGTCACAGTTTGATTAGTAGTTTGATTGAGGTCAACTAATCATGTTGGGTTTGATTAGTCTTCATTGGAAGTAGATTCCGAACTTATGTAGTTTGACTAAGTTCGATTTAGGGTTAAGACTTGGCAAGGCTTTAGGTTGGTATTGATCGAGTTCTTGTTTACTTCAGCTTTAGTAAAATAGTTGGGGTGTGTGTGTGCCTGTGTATTCGTCAATGGTTGGCATTTATGTTTGTCAGTGTGGATGGGAGTAATCTGTCTTTGTGTGCATTTATGTAAAATATATAGAGAGAGTGAGAGAGGGAAAGAGAGAGAGAGAGAGAGAGAGAAGAAGAAATCTTAATTTAAGTTAATAGAATACTGACATGTATTTAATATTAAGTCATGCCTTTTAGTATTTGATACATACCGCTGATAGGAGTATTCCTTCTGCATAGGTGGTTATAGGAACTTGTCCATTAATAAGAATTTATTCTCTCTTTTGAGTTTTGCAAAATCTGTAGACTCCGTCTGCTTCAATTTTTATGTACCAAAACTTTTGATTGGTAGTCGGCAGAATAGTATGTTTCAAAACTTTTGATCTGTGTTTGAGGTATCTAATCTATGTTAAGCTGAGCCAAGGGTACAGTTATTGTTTTGAACTTGAAGCCGCACGTAAAGAACCAGCACGTAAATAGCCAGCACATCTCTTAAGTCTTTTTTCCTAAGCTTTTTGAATTGTTATTTGCTAGTGAAGCGATGCTTTTAAATACTAGTTACCTTCTAGGGTTAAGGTATTGGGTTGTATTTGGTGATTACTTGTGCTAGCGTAGAATTTTTGGCAACCAACTAACAGATATATGGATGAAAACTTATCCTAGTAATGATTGTCTCAGTATTTTCAGGTCAACTAGAAAACAAATTTAATGTGTGCTGACAACTTGATTTGTTCTAGGTACCTCACTTGCGGTTCCTGGGCAGGCAAGCTTTTTTGCTTGGTTATGATCATTGATTATTTGTTATGGTGTCTCTTACAACTTTGGAAGGTATATCTGTCTCATAATGGCATTGGTTTCACAACTTCGTTGTAACAGTTTTATTTTGTTTATTTTTTCTTGTGGTAATTATACTTTGGTAATTTTGAGTAGCCTGATGCCGATATTGAGGAGGTACCTGATATTAATCTCATATGTTGTCAACATGGTGAGAAACCGAGGGACTTCAAGGAGGAAAGCATCGAATGATCTTCAGGTTGATTGTAAGAATCCTTGTTTATTCACCTATCTAAGTGGACCTAATGTGGGTGCATTTGTGTTTCTTTTTTTTTTCTTTGTGCATACTGAGTTGTTTGGTTTAATCTTAAAATGACGGCTAAACTTTCTTTCTTCTCAACCAATTTACAAACAATCCACAAAATACTATAACGGATCTAGACTCTCATGACCTAGCTTGGCCTGTCTTGAGTTCTCATTATAGTTCTCAACTCTCGTTTACATGTTTCCCTACATTTATATTAGAAATTCCCATTCCTCTCTTGCTATAAAATCTAACTTGTCTCCTTAAAATAGGTCGCATTCTTTGCCACACAAAATAAACATCTACTGAACTTTTTTTCATGTTATGTTGGAATATACATATTTTTTCAAGATATAACATAAATGGATCTCTATTCTATTCTACAGATGAGTGCTCTGTTTATTCGCAACCAACCTTTGATCTTCATTCGCCTCCACGCCCAACAACAGATCCAGTCTTGGGCAAAAGAACTTCCTCCTTATTTACAACTGACACACCAACTCCCAAAAGGAGGAAAGCAGGCATATTTTTCTAGTGCTCCCTACTTAAAAGCATATCAAAGAAAAAATAAGCAAGAGAGGATTAGGAAATAGAAGTTGCTACTGACATGGTTGAGGTTGTTGAGTTCCAGAGTGAAAGAGGACAATCCAATGATGTTGTTGTTCCCATGGATATGCAGGAGAAACACAACTTTGACAAGGGAGGCAACAAAAGTTTGGATTGTCTTTGACTCTGTGATTATGCTGACTCCAAATCCAAGAACCACGAAGCTTGTTGGTCCCAATGACAGAAAAGAGGAAGTACGTCGGAAAGTAAAGACTCAACAATTTGCCATATTCTCTCTTAAGTGGATGCAGCCAGTATAGTCACAGAGTCGAAGACAGTCCAAACTTTCGTGCATCCCTTGTCAGAGTTGTGTTTCTCTTGCATTTGCGTGGAAACAACATCGTTGGATTGTCCTTTTTCACTCTAGAGCCCAACAACTTCAACCATGTCAGAATTGCATCCTCTTGCTTGATTTTTCCTTTATTCTCAAAAATTGATTTATATCGACATCCACATGTAAGAATTGGATTTTTGACGTGGCACACATTTGTAAATTTCAATAACCTTTGTTTTGATTTCTGTTTAACACTCCCTCGGTTCCATATTAAGTGTCGTTTTAGAGAAAAAAACTTATTCCTAATTAAGTGTCGTTTGCAGATTTTTCGAAGAAATTTTCTCATATTTTCCTAATTTACCCCTAAATATCTCTCTTTTCAAGTACAACACTTTCGAAGTAAATTTATTTCCATAAAAATACTACACTTAATTCCTCTCCACTTCCCAAGGAAATTTATTCCTATAAAAACACTACTTACTCCATTCTATTCTCTCTCTTATTTAAGGAGAGATATTAGTTTGCACCTTAATTGGAGGAGAGAGACTATCAACACATAAGGGGTAAATATGGAAATTGGGACATATATTAATTACTACCTCCATCTCATAATAACTGTCGTTTTAGAAGGAAATTTTTTTCCCAATTTATTTGTCGTTTACAACTTTCTAGGCGAATAAATTATTTACTTTCCTATATCACTCCTACCTTCTCTCATTGTCCAAATAAATTTTTTTCTTGTATTAATAGTTTTCAACTTCCCATAAATGGGTAGTGATGAAATTTCACACCAATTTTAATTAATAAATGATAGCACTAAATGACTTTCTTAATCCATGTGTATCAAGCTAAAGCGACAGTTATTATGGAATGGAGGGAGTACAAAGTAATGATATCCTTAATATGTGTGTTTTATGTAATAACGACACTTAATATGAAACTGAGGGAGTATATTAATAGGTTTGACATAATAAATGTTGAATCACAAATTTAGAACTTATGAACATGAATTTAATGGAAACGGTCAATTGACTAGTTTAATTTTGTTTCGAGCAACATCAAATTTGTATCTTAGGCTTGGCTTCCAAATAATCGCAGATGAAAAACTATACTCTCATTTTTAGGGTGAGATTTAAAATTTGACATAAAATTCGCTTATAATTTAGGTATGTCAACTTGTATCATGTCGTGTATTAGATATATTTGAGAAAAACAATTTTTTCCTTAAATTCCTAGTCGTTGTATAAAATATAGTAATTATTTTAAATTAACTTCTTAATTATATTGAAATTCAATTTTCAGATGAAAAAGAAAAGAGAGTACATTTTAATTTGGCAAAATTATGAATTTAATCACTATAATTGACAAATTATACTTAATACATAACTAAATTTTTAATTTTTTGAATTATCTCATTAAATAAATTAAAATTTTACAATTAGATAAGCTCAGTTCTGTTGACAGTTAGTTTTTTTCTACGTGCCTCGACTTTTTAAAAGAAAAAGAAAAATGACAGCCACTTCGATATTACATTTAAACCTCCGTGGGGCAGAGGGACGGGGACAAAGACAGATAAACCTCCATGGGTGTTGGTGTCAGAAGCAATGAGGGTCTTGCAAAACATGTGGGCTGCATTAATTTCACAGCAACTTCGATATCATCTTCTTCAACTTCTGCTTCAGTTTTCCCTTCCCTCCATTTCTGCTCAACAATCTGTTTCACATAGCCACAACATTTCACCCCAAAAGCCAAAATTAGCAACAACACTTCAAAAATCTAATCAAATGTAAATTTAAAATCTCCAGCAGGTTAATATTTACACAAGACTTTTCTTTATTGCATTTTACAGCTCATTCAAAAATTGCATATTAAAAAAAAAACAAACCTGGGAGTTTGAAATTAAAGAGACTTGATCATAAATCTCATCTGTAGCAGTCTCTGCCTAAAATAAAATAAAAATAAAATTCACAATTTTTAAACATTCAGCATCAGTGACCTTATACTAATCAAATTCCCAAATTGAAACCCTAGAAACTTATATGACACGATAAAAGACCACTGCGCTCCCTTTCTTCGACAACGAAATCAGTTGTCCAGCACAGGCGTGTCATAGCTCTAAACATACCGCCGGCGACGATGCAGCCAAATTAGCCGGAGCCGAAGCAAAAGACGAAGAAGACATAGGCGAATCGAAGGAAGACGGCGTCGTCTCCTCGTCGTCTTCGTTGAAGGTATTGAGATCAATTAACCCACACATCATCTTAAAACCCTAGGAATTGAACAATACATAAACAAAATACTCACCTCAGTCTATATATTAAGATGGACAAATCAATCAAAAGGGGAACTGAGCCAAGTGTGTCAACTCCACCTCCTACTTAATCTTTTTTTTCTCTCCTCTCTTTACTTTCTCTCTCAAAACTATTTCTGCATCAAATCACGCCACATGATTTGGGTTTAAGGTATGTATGATTTGGTAATACCCCTTATATCATGGGTGCTGAGTAATATAGAAGTGGCGGAGTCATTTTTTCTTTTTTGTAAAAATGCCGCGCAAGAAAAAATTAACGTTCAATTTAACAAAATTGAGTTTCAGTTAACAGACTGATCTAATTATAAATTTTTAATTAGTTTAATGGGGTAATTTAAAAAATTAAAAGTTCAGTTGTGCATTAAGTAATACTTGCCAACTATAATGGCCAAATTCATAGTTTTGCCATTTTAATTTTATACGGTAGACGCTTATTAAGGCCATGCTCGAAGAACTTATAAGTTGGATAAATCAACTTATAAGTGGTTGTTTGGGAACCATTTATTTTTTGACTTATAAGTTAAGTTTTAAGTCAAAAAAGAAGTTATTAATTGTGATTTATTTAAAAATGACTTATAAACTAAATATAATGTCTATTTTGTCTCTCTTTTTATTAATGTTCTTTTTATTAACTTATAAGTCATTATGAACTGAACATCTTCATAATTTGTTTTAAACTTATAAATTAAAGGCTTAAATATGAATTAGTACCCTAAACTATAGGTCATATTCTACTTCAGTGATTCAACTTTCAATTTTGTCAATTAGATGATTAAACTATCAATTTTTTTCAATTGCAACAAATTGAACATGTTACGTCAGAAATTGCTGACGTGGCTAATTGTGTGGACCCTTAAGAAGCTGATGTGGCAAAAAAAAAATTTTAATCATTAAATAAACAAATCTGTTTAAATAAGGGGCAAAATGGTCAAAATTTAATTTAACATTTCAAATTAAAATAAACCAAACATTAAACGGATGATATCACGATCGATCAAGAGTTCAAGCCCCAAATCGAATCCACAATTCTCTAGCCTTAACCCTAATGCTGATTACTCCTTTGTCTCTTCCCTTGAGAAATTCCTTGCTTCCAGCTCCAAATATGAGAGATCTTGTGAAGATACAGTAATGATTGGCTTCGAATTGAAAGAAAGCTCCGACAAAATAAGTTCGTAAAGACCCACAATTTCCTCTGTGCTTGGCGGAGGAACATCCCCATCGCCTTGGGCCAAAGCCCTAATCCGGTCTTCCCTGTCCTTCAACAAAGCCTTGAATCGATCGATAATCGGAGTCATAGGTTTTTGGATCAAGAAATTATTTGGTATTTGCTTGTTGCGACTGGTGTTGTTGCTGAACCCTAGATTCCTAGGGGTTTCTGCAGCGGATACAAATCTCAACCTTTGTATCGCTTCTTCTTCCTCAACTTTAGAACTCCTCTGTCTTAGGGGGGTGTATTCAATTAAGATTTTTAAACTTTTAAAGATTTTAAAAGTTTAGTTGTATTCAATCAAGACATTTAAAGAGTTTATAAAAGTTTAGTGGTATTCAATTATAACTTTTTTAATGTCTTTAAAAGTTAGGTGGTATTGAATTAAGATTTTTACAAAGTCTATAAAAGTATTTTGGTATTCAAAAAGTCATAGATTTTAAAGATTTCTATCAAATGATAGACTTTGACAGACTTTAGAAGAAAAATTATAACTATCAACCCATATTCAAAGTCTTACCTCATCTCTAAAAATTTCTAAAGACTTTCAAATAAACACAAAGGTGGATACAACTAGTTATTAATTGGACTTTGTCTTTTATTGGGTCAAACTAGTTATTTATTTTATATAGGCTAATAAATATTAATATGTGATGGATAAATAATTTAGAAAAATTTGGGCCATAAAAATAATTGGATTTATTATAATAAGAGAATTAATGAGATATATTAATAAGTAAACAAATAACTAGGCCTAATCTGAATTGGTGAGAGAAAAAGCAGTCGTTCGAAAGCTTCCAATAGAAAGAGGAAAGAGATATGTTCAACAAAGGTGAGATCATGAAACTCTCATATCAGTTGTTCAATTGTAAATATTATGTAAGTATAATATATGAAAATAGAAAATATATGATGTGTATGCGTATCTTTTTTTTTTAGTTTTCTGACATTTTAAACGAAGGAAATTACTGTTAATTTTTGAGACACTTTAACACTAATTGTGACGCCCCCAAAACAGGTATACATCATCCATCTTGAGTAGCCAGATGCATGGTACAGAAACAAATACAACTTCAGTAATATAATTGCCGTGCAAAATACGACAACACATATACTGTGAGTTTGAATACAAATATTGTATACTAGAGAGTATACAAACTCAAAAGGAGTCTTCATTACAATTATTGATACACTATTTTACAAAAATAGTGAGGACTACTAAACAACTATCTTGAATCATCACTCCATACCCCGACTAGTTCCTGCTAAATTCTCTCCTCCTAAGAAGAACAATGGAACAAAAAGGAAAAGGGTGAGTTCAACTAGCCCAGTAAAGAATATTATGACTAAGATAATATACAACAAATTATCATTAGTCTTCAACAGGAAAAATCTGATAAAATATAATAGACAACAAATTTTAGATCAACAACTGCAACGGAAACAACAATCTATTAGAAGAGTCAAGTAGAGAAAGAATTCTATTATCTTCTAAGATTTAAAAGTCCATCATCAATATTTTATCCCTGTAACATCAATTAATATACATCTTGAATCAAATATTCATCTTTGCACTACAGGCCAAAGATATTCATTTATATCACCAGTTGGTCATGTTCATCTCAACACCTGTTCATCTTTGCACTACGGGCCAAAGATATTCATTAGGTAATCATTCATCTTTGCACTACAGGCCAATGATATTCAGTAATATCATCATTTAGGACTGAGGATGATGAAAAATATTTTAAAGAAAACGAATCCAGTGAGACAGAAGGACAAATATTAGGGATTCGTATCACAGTTTATCCAAGATCAATAATACTTCATAATAATCAATTTTGAAGCATAATTCAAAAATAAAGATCAAAACATGGATACAATCAAAGATAGTAACCATAATAGACATTTTGGAGAAAAAGAAAAAAAATTTATTTTTCGGTGAATAGTATCGTATACGTGAATAGTGCCGTATACGTGAATAGTAACCCCGACACAAAAAATTTTAAATTTGATAAAAAGTTCAGACCAATATTTTGGTATAATGATATTGAAGAAAATAATATCATTTAAGAAGAGAATAACATCCCTTATCTCGCAAAGACAGTACTTCTGACTGGAATACTGGATATAGTGCTGAAGGAATTTGCACCGTATAGCAACACTCAAAGTACTAAAATACTCACAAAATACGCTCAATATTATAGAGAGAGAGAGAAAAAAAAACTTATGAATTCTAGTGTGATTTTCAATTCTAACTAAGCACCCTATTTATAGGAAAATGTTTAGAACGTCATGGAAGACTAACCTTCTACCTGATGGCTTTACCTACTACTATTCAAGCCTACCACATTTGAATAAAAATCTCAGCACATTTTCACCAACCAAAAGTGGGGCCCACCCATGTTTTAATAAAAAATATTTTATTTTTTGAAACTTCAATAATTTATAATAAATAGCCCTTTTATCAGAAAAATTCAAATCTCATGTGATTTTCATAGAAAATTTAATTCTCAACAACTTTGTAGAAGAAAGTTTTTCCAAATTCTAATCAGAAAATATCTGAAATTCACAAACGGATGATTTTTAATACTTCTAATCCGATAAAATACTGATAAAAGACCTCAGCATTAATTCTTTCATTTTTATCCACATAAAATAAATATATCCATCATTTATATCCACATAAAATAAATATTTCCTTATCATATAAATCAATAATTAATTATTCATAAATAATATTACAGAATCACAATTATGACAACCAGACAATTCTCAGGAAAGAGAGGGCTTTCCAATAAGGATTTCTCCTTACTGGCGCGCAATTAGGTGACCAAACCTCTCCTTGACAGAACTTTCTAGACATTGCCAATAATGCTATCTAATAATATTATTTAAAATAATATGAATTATTGATCTGATAATGGAGATGATGTGCAGTGACAATTATTGAGCAACAATAATATAAAATATCAACGCAGCAATTATTGAATCAATAAAATAAAATATTGAACAGTAATTACTGTAACAATTATTGAGTAGTGCATTCTTACGTAAGAATCAATAATTCAACAATACTGTGCAATACCGTGTGCTACTGTGCAACCACGCGTATTACTGTATTTTAACAACCGGGTATTCCAACAGTGTTAACGGTAACAACTACGCCGTTATTCAATTTTGTCATTTTTTTCATCCGACCGTTATCCGTTATGGGGCCCACAAATGGCTGCAACGTCGTACGAATATTCTCCGACAGAAAGAATATTCC
Organism: Panax notoginseng; assembly: GCA_016801055.1. Classification (NCBI taxonomy): domain Eukaryota; kingdom Viridiplantae; phylum Streptophyta; class Magnoliopsida; order Apiales; family Araliaceae; genus Panax; species Panax notoginseng. Next base: position 145,961,583 of record CM029018.1, on the reverse strand, counting down.
ACGACCAAACGAATATTTTCCGACAAATGAATATTTTATAACCACTTACTTATTTTGAAAATTTTACACATTTCACCCATAACCAAAGTATTTTATCAAATTAATACCTTATTATTCACAATAATAATTAGAGGAAATTTGATTTTATTCATTAATAAGTTGGGGTCTTACAACCTCCCCTCCTTATAAAATTTCGTCCTCGAAATTGACGTACGTACCTGGTGTTTCGAAAAGGTGAGGATACTTCGCTTTCATTTCTGATTCTAACTCCCAAGTCATTTCTTCAATAGCATAGTTTCTCCACAAAACCATAACTTGTGGTATAACCTTCGTGCGTAGGACATGCTCTTTCTTATCCAAGATCTTAACAGGTACCTCCTCGTACGTTAAATCTTCGGCTATCTCGTCTGGTTCTAACTCAATAATGTGGTTCAGGTCTTTAACATATTTACGAAGCATAGATATGTGAAAAACATTATGAACACGAGACATATTTGGAGGTAATACGAGTCTATAGGCCACATTTCCTATTCGGTCAAGAATTTCAAATGGACCAACAAATCGTGGATTGAGCTTTCCTTTCTTATCAAATCTTGTAACTCCCTTCCATGGTGCAACACGTAACAATACATGATCCCCAATATTAAATTTCACGTTCTTCCTATGAAGATCCGCATAACTCTTTTGTCGATCCTGTGCCATTTGTATACGTTGTCGAATCGTTTGGATCTTCTCTGTAGTCATTCGTACCAACTCTGGTCCCAACAATGTTGCTTCACCCACCTCGTCCCAGCATACTGGAGAACGACATTTTCTTCCATACAACGCCTCGAATAGAGCCACACTTATACTTGCCTGATAACTGTTGTTGTAGGAGAATTTCACCAATGGTAGGTACTTATCCCAACTCCATTTGAAATCTAGGACACAGAGTCTTAATAGATCTTCAAGAGTTTGAATAGTTCTCTCTGATTGTCCATCCGTTTGAGGATGGTATGCCGAACTGAATCGTAAATCCGTGCCCATAGCTTTCTGCAAGCTAACCCAAAATCGTGAAGTGAATCTTGGGTCACGATCCGAAACTAGGGATACTGGCATGCCATGCAATCTTACAATCTCATTTACGTACATACTAGCAAGACGTTCAAGGGAATAAGAATCACGTATAGGCAAGAAATGGGCAGACTTGGTTAATTTATCAATAATAACCTAAATCGCATCTATGCCTTGAGAAACCTTGGGAAGACCCATAACAAAATCTATAGTAATGTGTTCTCACTTCCATTTCGAAATCTCAAGTGGTTGTAATGGACTCTTTGGCATTTGATGCTCTGCCTTTACACGTTGACAAGTTAAACACCTCGAGATAAACTCCGCGATCTCTCTTTTCATATTGTTCCACCAAAATATATATCGAAGATCATGATACATTTTGGTACTCCCAGGATGGATTGCAAACGGTGTGTTGTGTGCCTCCATCATGATTCTATGCTTCAAGTCAGAATCGTTAGGAACACAAAGTCTGAAGTTGACTCGAAGTATTCCTTCTTCATCGATTCTTGCTTCTAGAATAGCACCTTCTTGCACTTTCTTCTTCATACGCATCAGCTTCATGTCCGTAGCTTGAGCAGCTTTAACTTTATCGATTAAAGTCGGTTCTACTCGTATGTTTGCTATCATCACGTGGGTACTTGGAGCCTTCATGTAAGACCCCGAATTTTATGAAATAAAAGTATTCAATTTTTCTTATAATTACTATTCAGTAAATGGTTAAATTGATAAAAATTTAAAGTTATGAGTGAAATAAGATTTTTTTTCAAAATAAGCAAGTGGTTATAAAATAATCATTGTTGTCGGGGAATATTCGTTTGGTCGTGAAATATTCTTTCTGTCGGGGAATATTCGTACGACGGCGCAGCTATTTGTGGGCCCCATAACGAATAACTGTCGGGTGAAGAAAATGATAAATTTGAGTTTTTACAAATAACGGCGTAGTTGTTACCGTTAACACTGTTGGAATACCCGGTGGTTAAAATACAGTAATACGCGTTATTGCACAGTAGCACACGGTATTGCATAGTATTTTTGAAATTATTGATTCTTACGTAAGAAGGCACTACTCAATAATTGTTACAGTAATTACTGTTCAATATTTTATTTTATTGATTCAATAATTGCTACGTTGAAATTTTGTATTATTGTTGTTCAATAATTGTTGCTGCACAGTATTTCCCATTATCAGATCAATAATTCATATTATTTGAATAGTATTATTAGATAGCATTATTGGCAATGTCTAGAAAGTTCTGTCTAAGGAGAGGTTTGGTCATCTAATTGCGCGCCAGTAAGGAGAAATCCTTATTGGAAAGCCCCCTCTTTCCTGGGAACGGCCTGGTTGTCATAAATGTGATTCTGTAATATTATTTGTGAATAATTAATTATTGATTCATATGATAAGAAAATATTTATTTTATGGGGATATAAATGAGGGATATATTTTTGTGGTTAAAAAATGAAGTAGTTAATGTTGAGATTTTTATCAGTATTTTTGTCGGAATGGAGGTATTAAAAATTAGGGTTTTTGAGATATTTTGCGGGGGTTATAATTTTTAATCCGACCGTTGGATCGTGGTAATTTTTGGATATGTTATACATATATAAGTTGAGTATATGTCCACAAATTTTGAACCGTTAAAAATGAACGTATGATTTATTATGAATTTTACGAGATGACTGGTTCAGAAATTGTTGAATTTTCGGAGTTTATCATTTTAGTGGAAAATTCTAGAATTGGTGGGCCCCACTTGTGGTTGGTGAAGAAATGTGCTGAATTATATTTCAAATGTGGTGGGTGGGAATAGTAGCAGGTAAAGCCATCAGGTTGCAGGTCAAACCTACCAAAATTTTCCTATAAATAGAGGGCTAAGTTAGAATTGAAAATCACACCAGAAACATAAGCTTTCTCTCTTTCTCTCTCTATATTATGAAGCATATTTTGTGAGTTTTTAGATACTTGGTGAGTTGCTATTCATCAGTGCAAGTTTTCTTCAGCATCATATTCGATATCCAGTCAGAAGTACTGCTCTTTTGAGGTAAGGGATATTAAGGGATTTTAAGGGTTGTTATGTTTTTCAGTTTCGTAATTTTTCTGAACTTCAAAAATTCTGGAAAAATTTGAAATGATATTTTGATGAGTTTTATTGATTGTGTCCAAAAATGGTGATTTTTGGATGTATAGATTGAGAGTTATGAATTTTATGAGAAAAGACTATTTTAAAAGTAACCGCTTATAATTCCTTGTGGTTAACTCCAAAATTGATGAAATTTTTATTGAGAGTACATGTATATGATAGAAGTATACTCTGTAAATTTCAGAATTTTTAGACAAAAGTATAATTTTTGATAAATGTCTAAATATTCGGCTATTTTGGCCATATGAAAAATAGTAAATGACTTTTAAAAATTCTGAGAAAAATATATGTTCACTATGGGACTATATTATGCTAAATTTCAGAAAAGAAATATTTTTGGAACTGATTTGGTATTTTTCATGAAAATAGTCTAGTTATGAGAAAATGAATTAAATATGTTATGTGAAGTAAGAAAATTGGAAAATAGGATTTTATGGCTTGAGAATCCTATATATGAGGTATATGCAGATTTTTGATGAGGGTTTTGGTTATTGATGATGAAATCTTAAGAGTTGGCATTTTATGATGATTAAATGCATTAATTAGTAAAGTGTAAACAATTTAAATAAATTGTTTATAAGCTTAAGAAATGTTATTCTTTCAATATCATTATACCGAAATATTGGTATGAATTTTATTGTGGAATTTCTACCTTTTTGAGTCGGTGTTACTATTAACGAGTTACTATTCACGAGTTACTATTCATGAGTTACTATTCACGAGTTACTATTCACGACAAAATTGGTTTCTTTTACTAACCAAATTATAGTTGATTTATGAATATTACTCTTGAGATTAAATCTATATGTTGATTATATTGATTTTATTATCATATATAACATTTTTATAACCCTGATGTTGAATTTCTCTTTCACTGGAGTGTAAAGATGGGTAGATTATTGGTATGATCATGACTAGGGTTCTCTTTGGCCTGTAGTGCAAAGTTGAATTGTGACTGGTATGATCATGACCATTGAATTTATAATTGAATATCTTTAGCTTAAGTGTAAAGATGAATTGATTAACATGGTTATAATTATGGTGTATATAAATTCTGAAATGATTATATATTTCTTTGAGATATGAATATATTTGGCCTGTAGTGCAAATATGAATTGTTGATGAATATCTTTGGCCTGTAGTGCAAAGATGAACTGTTGTTGAATATCTTTGGCCTGTAGTGCAAAGATGAACTGTTGTTGAATATCTTTGGCCCGTAGTGCAAAGATGGTTTGTTGATGAATATCTTTGGCCCGTAGTGCAAAGATGGATTTATTAGTATGATTATGAACAGGAACTGTGATTTGGTATAACCATGATCTTTGATGTTTCAGGTAAAGACAGGTGATGAAAATTATCTTCGTCCTGAATGCGAAGAGAAATTTAGAACTACAATTATGATTATGAGTTATTCATATGATTGTGGAAAGGAACTGTTGATTGATGTTACAGGGATAAAACATTGTTGGTGGATTTTTAACATGGAGAAAATAATAGACTTTATAGTCTATTTGACTTTTCTAATGGATTGCTCGTTCCGCTGCAACTATGGTTGAAATTTTTATCATTTACCATATGTTCTAAATCTCTGATTTATTGTTGATGAAGGCTATTGATAATTGAATTATCTTTAGTCATGATATTCTTTACTGAGCTAGTTGTGCTCACCCTTTTGCTTCACAATTCCTTTCAGGTAATAAGAGTGTAGCTGGGTCGAGCGAGGGTAACGGGGAAATAGAACGGTGGTCTCTAGCTGTGGATGTTCTCCCGAAGCAGTATAGAAAAGTTCATTTAGTAGTTATATTTGGTGAAGAAAATAGGGTGAGGCGAACCCAACGTTGGAAGGGTGTTTTGTCACTATCATACAAGATGTCTAATGACATACAACCTCGTGTCATCATAGGACAGGGTTGTGCTCATCCACTTGCTGAGTATATCTATGGGCACTACCTATATAATCTTGGTGTTTGTTTGAAGTATAATTCTCAATTAGAGACAGTGGAGATAATGATAAGTCAAGAGAAGACTCACCATTGGGAAGAATATGATAGTAATCTTCTCGTTTTTCTTTGGGGTCTATTGGGTCAACCAAGGATAATTCTGTGGCCATATGATATCTATCATAACCTAGACGCGTGGCCTCCCATGTACGAAGGTTTCCTTGAGCACTTCCCAAAGATTCTAATTTCTAAAACAGTTTTTGACTGTACCTTTATGTAAGGTACCTTTGTGAGGTGCTATCCAAGGTTGGGACATGAGTCACATTTGGTATATATTTGTACCCAAACTCATAGCATATGTGTTGTTGTATTTTACACGACAATTATTGTAATAAAGTTGTAGTTGTTATCTGTACCATGTATTTGGCGACTCAGAATGGGTTGGATGGAATGGACCTATTTTGGGATTGTCACATTTGGTATCAGAGCTATAAGTAAAGAGCCCCGAGCCTCTCGCTGGTGACTTCCTGTTGACGGGGGATGCACCGAAGCCAGACTCTCCGTAGGGGACGCCGTTCTGCGGTGGCAAACTGATAGGTATCAATGTAAGGTGCTGACATAGGTTGGTGTCCAGAGTTACATTTGGTATCAGAGCTTGGGGATATGATCTCTGGCGGAGATCGGGGAATACAACTAGGAGGGGAGAGATGAGTAAATCCTTCGCTAGTGTGTCCTACCTAAGCTTATTTGTTGGTCAGTCATAATATTGGGATATTATGTGATATGTTAATTTGTTCAATTAACCCTTATTTTGAAGCTGTATTCTAGAATGATATCTGAAATACAGGAGATGAGCAATGGAGAAATCATGATGATAGGGAAGATGGAATCTGAAATGAAAGCAAGGTATTCTCAACTCTTTGAAATACCAGGTACGTAAATTTCGGGGACGAAATTTCATAAGGAGGGGAGATTGTAAGACCCCGAATTTTATGAAATAAAAGTATTCAATTTTTCTTATAATTACTATTCAGTAAATGGTTAAATTGATAAAAATTTAAAGTTATGAGTGAAATATGATTTTTTTTCAAAATAAGCAAGTGGTTATAAAATAATCATTGTTGTCGGGGAATATTCGTTTGGTCGTGAATATTCTTTCTGTCGGGGAATATTCGTACGACGGCGCAGCTATTTGTGGGCCCCATAACGAATAACTGTCGGGTGAAGAAAATGACAAATTTGAGTTTTTACAAATAACGGCGTAGTTGTTACCGTTAACACTGTTGGAATACCCGGTGGTTAAAATACAGTAATACGCGTTATTGCACAGTAGCACACGGTATTGCATAGTATTTTTGAAATTATTGATTCTTACGTAAGAAGGCACTACTCAATAATTGTTACAGTAATTACTGTTCAATATTTTATTTTATTGATTCAATAATTGCTACGTTAAAATTTTGTATTATTGTTGTTCAATAATTGTTGCTGCACAGTATTTTCCATTATCAGATCAATAATTCATATTATTTGAATAGTATTATTAGATAGCATTATTGGTAATGTCTAGAAAGTTCTGTCTAAGGAGAGGTTTGGTCATCTAATTGCGCGCCAGTAAGGAGAAATCCTTATTGGAAAGCCCCCTCTTTCCTGGGAACGGCCTGGTTGTCATAAATGTGATTCTGTAATATTATTTGTGAATAATTAATTATTGATTCATATGATAAGAAAATATTTATTTTATGTGGATATAAATGAGGGATATATTTTTGTGGTTAAAAAATGAAGGAGTTAATGTTGAGATTTTTATCAGTATTTTTGTCGGAATGGAGGTATTAAAAATTAGGGTTTTTGAGATATTTTGCGGGGGTTATAATTTTTAATCCGACCGTTGGATCGTGGTAATTTTTGGATATGTTATACATATATAAGTTGAGTATATGTCCACAAATTTTGAACCGTTAAAAATGAACGTATGATTTATTATGAATTTTACGAGATGACTGGTTCAGAAATTGTTGAATTTTCGGAGTTTATCATTTTGGTGGAAAATTCTAGAATTGGTGGGCCCCACTTGTGGTTGGTGAAGAAATGTGCTGAATTATATTTCAAATGTGGTGGGTGGGAATAGTAGCAGGTAAAGCCATCAGGTTGCAGGTCAAACCTACCAAAATTTTCCTATAAATAGAGGGCTAAGTTAGAATTGAAAATCACACCAGAAACATAAGCTTTCTCTCTTTCTCTCTCTATATTATGAAGCATATTTTGTGAGTTTTTAGATACTTGGTGAGTTGCTATTCATCAGTGCAAGTTTTCTTCAGCATCATATTCGATATCCAGTCAGAAGTACTGCTCTTTTGAGGTAAGGGATATTAAGGGATTTTAAGAGTTGTTATGTTTTTCAGTTTCGTAATTTTTCTGAACTTCAAAAATTCTGGAAAAATTTGAAATGATATTTTGATGAGTTTTATTGATTGTGTCCAAAAATGGTGATTTTTGGATGTATAGATTGAGAGATATGAATTTTATGAGAAAAGACTATTTTAAAAGTAACCGCTTATAATTCCTTGTGGTTAACTCCAAAATTGATGAAATTTTTATTGAGAGTACATGTATATGATAGAAGTATACTCTGTAAATTTCAGAATTTTTAGACAAAAGTATAATTTTTGATAAATGTCTAAATATTCGGCTATTTTGGCCATATGAAAAATAGTAAATGACTTTTAAAAATTCTGAGAAAAATATATGTTCACTATGGGACTATATTATGCTAAATTTCAGAAAAGAAATATTTTTAGAACTGATTTGGTATTTTTCATGAAAATAGTCTAGTTATGAGAAAATGAATTAAATATGTTATGTGAAGTAAGAAAATTGGAAAATAGGATTTTATGGCTTGAGAATCCTATATATGAGGTATATGCAGATTTTTGATGAGGGTTTTGGTTATTGATGATGAAATCTTAAGAGTTGGCATTTTATGATGATTAAATGCATTAATTAGTAAAGTGTAAACAATTTAAATAAATTGTTTATAAGCTTAAGAAATGTTATTCTTTCAATATCATTATACCGAAGTATTGGTATGAATTTTATTGTGGAATTTCTACCTTTTTGAGTCGGTGTTACTATTAACGAGTTACTATTCACGAGTTACTATTCATGAGTTACTATTCACGAGTTACTATTCACGACAAAATTGGTTTCTTTTACTAACCAAATTATAGTTGATTTATGAATATTACTCTTGAGATTAAATCTATATGTTGATTATATTGATTTTATTATCATATATAACATTTTTATAACCCTGATGTTGAATTTCTCTTTCACTGGAGTGTAAAGATGGGTAGATTATTGGTATGATCATGACTAGGGTTCTCTTTGGCCTGTAGTGCAAAGTTGAATTGTGACTGGTATGATCATGACCATTGAATTTACAATTGAATATCTTTAGCTTAAGTGTAAAGATGAATTGATTAACATGGTTATAATTATGGTGTATATAAATTCTGAAATGATTATATATTTCTTTGAGATATGAATATATTTGGCCTGTAGTGCAAATATGAATTGTTGATGAATATCTTTGGCCTGTAGTGCAAAGATGAACTGTTGTTGAATATCTTTGGCCTGTAGTGCAAAGATGAACTGTTGTTGAATATCTTTGGCCCGTAGTGCAAAGATGGTTTGTTGATGAATATCTTTGGCCCGTAGTGCAAAGATGGATTTATTAGTATGATTATGAACAGGAACTGTGATTTGGTATAATCATGATCTTTAATGTTTCAGGTAAAGACAGGTGATGAAAATTATCTTCGTCCTGAATGCGAAGAGAAATTTAGAACTACAATTATGATTATGAGTTATTTATATGATTGTGGAAAGGAACTGTTGATTGATGTTACAGGGATAAAACATTGTTGGTGGACTTTTAACATGGAGAAGATAATAGACTTTATGGTCTATGTGACTCTTCTAATGGATTGCTCGTTCCGCTGCAACTATGGTTGAAATTTTTATCATTTACCATATGTTCTAAATCTCTGATTTATTGTTGATGAAGGCTATTGATAATTGAATTATCTTTAGTCATGATATTCTTTACTGAGCTAGTTGTGCTCACCCTTTTGCTTCACAATTCCTTTCAGGTAATAAGAGTGTAGCTGGGTCGAGCGAGGGTAACGGGGAAATAGAACGGTGGTCTCTAGCTGTGGATGTTCTCCCGAAGCAGTATAGAAAAGTTCATTTAGTAGTTATATTTGGTGAAGAAAATAGGGTGAGGCGAACCCAACGTTGGAAGGGTGTTTTGTCACTATCATACAAGATGTCTAATGACATACAACCTCGTGTCATCATAGGACAGGGTTGTGCTCATCCACTTGCTGAGTATATCTATGGGCACTACCTATATAATCTTGGTGTTTGTTTGAAGTATAATTATCAATTAGAGACAGTGGAGATAATGATAAGTCAAGAGAAGACTCACCATTGGGAAGAATATGATAGTAATCTTCTCGTTTTTCTTTGGGGTCTATTGGGTCAACCAAGGATAATTCTGTGGCCATATGATATCTATCATAACCTAGACGCGTGGCCTCCCATGTACGAAGGTTTCCTTGAGCACTTCCCAAAGATTCTAATTTCTAAAACAGTTTTTGACTGTACCTTTATGTAAGGTACCTTTGTGACGTGCTATCCAAGGTTGGGACATGAGTCATAGTTGGTATATATTTGTACCCAAACTCATAGCATATGTGTTGTTGTATTTTACACGACAATTATTGTAATAAAGTTGTAGTTGTTATCTGTACCATGTATTTGGCGACTCAGAATGGGTTGGATGGAATGGACCTATTTTGGGATTGTCACACTTCATCTCTATCTCCATCATTTGCAAGTCATACAAAATGGGTCTTTGTGTTAACAACATTACACTCGTACCCGCATATAATCTTCTACTCAAAGCGTCAGCTACTACGTTCGCTTTTCCAAGATGATATTGGATGGTATGATCGTAATCTTTCAGCAGCTCAAGCCAACGTCGTTGCCGCATGTTGAGTTCCTTTTGGGTGAAGAAATATTTGAGGCTTTTATGATCTGTATAGATCTCCACTTTCTCCCCATATAGGTAGTGTCTCCAGATCTTCAACGCGAAAACGACTGCTACCAACTCCAAATCATGAGTAGGATAATTTCTCTCATATTCTTTAAGTTGTCGCGAGGCATAGGCTATAACTTTCCCATGTTGCATGAGAACACATCCTAACCCTTTGCCCGAAGCATCGCTGTAGATAACAAATCCATCCGAACCAGATGGTATTGTCAGAATAGGTGCCGAAATGAGTCTTCTCTTGAGTTCTTGAAAACTCTTCTCACAGTCCTCGCTCCAACCGAATTTTATATCTTTACGAGTCAGCTGAGTTAACGGAGTAGCAATTCGAGAAAATCCTTCCACGAATCTCCGATAATAACCAGCTAAGCCCAGAAAGCTACGTACTTCGGTCACCGACTTCGGTTGCTCACAACTTTGTATGGCTTCAATCTTTGCCGGGTCGACAGATACTCCATATTTTGACACCATATGCCCAAGGAATGCTACTTCCTCAAGCCAGAACTTGCATTTCTTCAGCTTGTTATCACGAAGCCTTTGCAGTACCGGCTTCAAATGGTGCTCATGATCTTCACGATTTTTGGAATAGATGAGGATGTCATCAATAAAGACAACAACGAACTGATCCAAATATTCCTTGAATACACGGTTCATCATATCCATGAAAGCAGCAGGAGCATTAGTCAATCCAAAAGACATGACTAAGAATTCATAATGCCCATACCGAGTTCTGAAGGCAGTCTTTGGAATATCCTCAGTTTTAATCTTCAGCTGATGATATCCAGAACGAAGATCAATCTTTGAAAAGAATTGTGCTCCTTGCAACTGGTCAAACAGGTCATCAATGCGAGGTAGCGGATACCTATTCTTGATAGTGACATGATTCAATTATCGGTAGTCGATACAAAGTCGCATACTCCCGTCTTTCCTCTTTACGAATAACACAGGAGCACCCCAATGAGATGTACTAGGACGAATAAAATCGATGTCCAACAACTCCTGTAGTTGGACCTTTAACTCCTGAAGTTCAATAGGAGCCATTCGATATGGGATTTTAGAAATGGGCTTTGTACCAGGTTCAAGGTCAATAAAGAATTCAACTTCACGTTCTGGGGGTAGACCGGGAAGTTCTTCAGGAAATACGTCAGGAAATTCACTAACAACGGAAATAGTATTCAAATCTGACGTGTTTTTGTTCAAGTCTGTGACATGGTCTAAGAAAGCTTGACATCCATTTTTCAATAAACGAATAGCTTTATGGCTTGATATGACAGTGATTGACTTTAATGGTTTGGTTGTTTGAATTCGCATAATAGGTTGGTTAGGAATAAGAAAACTAGCAACCTTATAAAAACAATCAATTTTAGCATGATGCGTGGTTATCCAATCAATCCCTAAAATCACATCAAATGCAAGAATTTTCAACGAAATAAGGTCGACAGGTAATGTGATGGTACCAATTTGAATCAAGCAAGATTTATAGACAGTAGATGTAATAAAAGTTTCTCCTAACGGAGTCTCAACAGATAAGTCAAGGTCTAATTTCTCCGGAGTCAAGTTTAAACGTTGAGCACAAGTAGGAGAGATAAAAGAATGGGTAGAACCGGTATCTAATAAGGTATAAAATTCACAAGAGTTTATGATTAGCTTACCCGTGATCACCTCGTTTGGGTTCCTCGCGTTTTGTGCAGTCACGACAAACGCCCTTCCAGGAACCACCAACTTTGACTTGTCCAGGACAGCCTTTGGAGTCGCCATCCCTGTTGAACTTGGTTTCGCAACTAGACAATCTCTAGCTATATGACCTTCCTTTCCATAGTTATAACATACCTTGGATTGTTGTGGGCAGTTTGGGCTGATGTGTCCCTCTTTTCCGCATTTATAACAAACGATCGGTGCTCGTTCTCCTCCCCAAGAAACAGTTGATGTTTATGTTGACGTCTTCACGTTATCATTATTGTACCTCCTTTTCTTGAAATCTCCTCCCGACTCGCTCCTTCTATTATCACGGCCACGATTACCACCAGAGTGGTTACCGCTTTTGTCCGAATATTTTCCTCCCTGCTGATTTTCATTGCTTCGATGACTGCTGCCACCGGTATGACCCTGGTTGTGGTCCCTTGGTTGAACATACTCATTATCTCGCTCTAATAATTGAGCCCTATTTACAACATCTGAATATAAAGAAAATTTATTAGAGATAAGATATTGCCGAATCTCGGGCTTTAGACCTCTCAGAAACATCCTTGTCATTCGTTCCTCATTTTCGACCAAATGAGGTGCAAACCTGGATAACTCTGCAAACTTCGCCTCGTACTGGGACACCGTCATGTTGTTTTGTTCCAGTCTGATAAACTCCACCTCCTTCATATGACGAATACTTTCAGGAAAGTACTTGTCATTGAATAGTTTCTGAAACGTTTCTCAAGACATGCTGAGTGCGACTGGCTGGGTACGCTTCACAGGCTCCCACCAGTAGTCTACCTCACCACGGAACATAAAGGTGACGAATAGAATCTTCTGTTCCTCCGTGCATCCCAAGACATCGAATATCTTGGTAATTTGCTTGACCCACATTTTCGCCTTGATCGGATCCTATTTTCCCTGAAATTCTGGTGGTCCCAACTCTTTGAAATGCCTGGCTGTAACTGTAAAACCCCAACTTTTTGAATAAAAATGAATTTTCTATAAATATTATTTTGTAGTGAAATTGATATAATGTTATAGTTATGGATAATATTTATAAATTTTGCAAAGTACACAAGTTGTTATATAATATTCGGTTGATCGGGGAATATTCGTACAACGGCACAATCATTGGTGGACCCCGCAACGGAATTATTGTCGAAACGACAATATTTTATTGAAAATAACGGCGGAAGTTTTACCGTTAATACTGTTGAACTACTCGGTAGTAAAAGTACAGTAATACGTGTGGTTGCATAGTAGCACACGGTATTGATTATTGATGCTTACGTGATAAGTTACTCAGTTTTGTTCAATTATTGCTACAATATTTGTTGTAGAATGTGGCTTATTAATTGGACCCCCATTTACCCATTTTTCAATATAATCGGTAGAAAATTATTTAATATAATAAAAGTGGGGCCACATGTGTTGAAAAAGGAATGGCAGAGATAGTCACGGGGAGAGAAATCTAGCAGGATGTTTATATGTAATATATATATATATATATATATATATATATATATATATATATATATAAGTGGCCAACTTGTATTGTTTATATATATAAAGGTGTTGTATTATTATTTTTTTGTTTTGTTAGATGAAGCATCCGTGTTTCTTCAAAATCTCCATTCCGTCATTGTACAATATAAGCATATGTTATATATTTATATAATATGTATTATATTTTATTTAAAAGTTTTTATTTTATTAGAATATTTTATTAAAACAATCTGGACCGTTCGTTTAAGTAAATCAATCAGGACCGTTCATGAGTTAGTTACTATGCAGTCCATTTTTCTATAAATTAAAGCTCATTCCTTCATTATTTTCTTACGAATTCACTGAAACTCTAGAGAGAGAAAATTATAGAGAGAAAGAAGAAAAGTATTCTACTACTTCACTACTCTTATATCCAGTACTCTTCTTTCAAAAGTAGGGAATATTATTTGTTGTACTCGTAAGGGGTATTATTTCTTTTGTATTCATGAAGAGAACTTCTGTTATTCCATTCTTTATTATTCTGCTGGAATAACCAGTATACGCGGACTACCCTATACTTGGTGACATTCTTCTAATATTCCGTCTTTATTATTATTCTGTTGAAATATCCTGTCTGTGCGTTTACGCCGGACCTGGTTCCGTCTTTATTATTCTGTTGGAACATCCTGTCGGTACGAATTTCGCCTGACCTGGTTCTATTACTTATTATTCTGTTGGAATAACCTGTCTATGCGAAGTACCGCATGCATGGTGATTTCTTTTGTTATTCCATTCGTTATTATACTTAGTTGGTTAAAGTTTTAACTTTTATACTCCATGAAATTAGTGGAATATCCTTGATATTTGCGCTTCATCCAGTATTCTTTCGTGGAAATATTCTTCTGAGCATTCTTTAATTTTACTCCACAAAGCAGTATCATGTTGACAATTTGGACGTTATTGATTCCTGGAAAAATTAATTCTTGAACTTGTTTTATTGAATTCTTATATCATTGTCATCATCCTCATGTTTATATTTTGTTGAAAGTCGTCTGTGGCCTGTAGTGCATAGATGGACTTGGAATGATTATGACCAGGGATTATTCGGTATAATCATGACCGTAATGCTACAAATGATGTGGTAAAAATCCTCATTGGCCCGTAGTGCATTAATAGACAGTTGTTGGCATGATCATGACCATTGATGAATACACGAATTGTGATACCCCCAAAATTAGGTATACATCACCCATCTTGGGTCGTCAGATACATAGTACAGAATACAAATACAACTTACTAATACAACTGTCGTGTACAATACGACAAAACATAAACTGTGAGTTTGAATACAAATATTATCTTCTAGAGAGTATTCATACTCAAAAGGAGTCCTCGTTACATTTATTAACACACCATTACATAGAATAGTGAGGACTACTAACTAATACTATCATTCGGACCATCACTCCGTTCCCCGACTTGCCCCAGCTACGTTCTCATTTCCTGAAGAGAACAGTGAAAGAAAGGGTGAGCTCAACTAGCCCAGTAAGAAATATTATGACTAAGATAATGCAGAATAAATTATCATTAGCCTTCAACAATGTTAAACTGATAAAATATAATAGACATCAAGTTTAACTGTAGCGGAACAAGCAATCCATTAAAAGAGTCAAGTAGAAAATAAACTCTACTATCTTTTATGATTTAAAAAGTTTTTCAACACTGTGATCGCTGAGACTCAGCTTAATAAAATAATCCACATCATCGAATCACCCCTGCACTACGGCCAAGGATATTCGTATATTCATTAATGGTCATGATCATGCCAACAACTGTCCATCAATGCACTACGGGCCAATGAGGACTTTTACCACATCATTTGTAACATTACGGTCATGATTATACCGAATAATCCCTGGTCATAATCATACCAAGTCCATCTATGCACTACAGGCCACAGATGACTTTCAACATTTTATAAACATGAGGATGATGACAATGATATAAGAATTCAATAAAACAAGTTCAAGAATTAATTTATCCAAGAATTAACAACGTCCAAATTGTCAACATGATACTGCTTTGTGGAGTAAAATTCAAGAATGATCAGGAGAATATTTTCATGAATAGATACTGGATGAAGCGCAAATATCAAGGATATTCCACAATTTCATGGAGTATAGAAGTCAAAACTTAACCAACTGAGTATAATAAAGAATGGAATAACAAAAGAAATCACCATGCATGCGATAGACCGCACAGACAGGTTATTCCGACAGAATAATAATAAAAATGGAACCAGGTCCGGCGTAAACGCACAGACAGGATATTCCAACAGAATAATAATAAAAACGGAACCAGGTCCGGTGTAAAACACACAGACAGGATGTTCCAACAGAATAATAATAAAAACGGAACCAGGTCCGGTGTAAAACACACAGACAGGATGTTCCAACAGAATAATAATATAAACGGAACCAGGTCCGGTGTAAAACACACAGACAGGATGTTCCAACAGAATAATAATAAAGACAGAACCAGGTCCGGTGTAAAACACACAGACAGGATGTTCCAACAGAATAACAAAGACAGAATAATAGAAGAATGTCACCAAGTATAGGGTATTCCGCATATACAGGTTATTCCAACAGAATAATAAAAATGGAATAACAACAGTTCTCTTCATGAATAAGAAAGAATAACACCCCTTACCGTTTTAAAGAAGAGCTGAAGTAAGAAAGTAGTTAAGTAGCAGAATACTCTTCTTCTCTCTCTCTATAGTTTCTCTCTATAGTTTCTCTCTCTAGAGTTCAGTGAATTCGTAAGAAATAATGAAGGAATGAGCTGCTATTTATAGAAAAATAGAATGCATAGTAACTAATCCATGAACGGTCCAGATTGATTACTTTAATCTGACGGTCCATATTTAAAGAAAAATCTTTTAAATAAAATATAATATATTCTATTTATAGAATAACTTTAATAAAGTATTCTGTTTTATATAAAAAGATGTTTCTGTTTTATTACGTTAATAATACGAATAAAACAAAACGTCATTATCGCTAAATAATTCATATTATTAACTGACAATAATTGAATCAAACTGAGTGACTTCTCACATAAGCATTAATAATCAATACCGTGTGCTACTATGCAACCACACGTATTACTGTACTTTTACTACCGAGTAGTTCAACAGTAACAATGGTAAAACTTCCGCCGTTATTTTTAATAAAATATTTTTGTCGTTTTCTCAATCCGACAATAATTTCGTTGTGGGGTCCACCAATGATTGTGCCGTCGTACGAATATTTCCCGACAAAAAGAATATTCTCCGACCAAACGAATATTTTATAACAACTTGCTTACTTTGCAAAATTTATAAATATTACCCACAACTATAACATTATATCAAATTAACTCCATAATATTCAAAAATGATATTTATAGAAAATTCATCTTTATTTATAAAAGTTGGGGTCTTACAACCTCCCCTTCTTATGAAATTTCGCCCTCGAAATTAGGGTACGTACCTGGTATGTCGAAGAGGTAAGGATACCTTGATTTCATTTCAGATTCTAACTCCCAAGTCATTTCCTCAACATCGTGGTTTCTCCACAAAACTTTGACTTGAGGTATAACCTTGGAGCGTAGAATATGTTCCTTCTTATCCAAGATTTGAACAGGAACTTCTTCATACGTCAAATCCTCCGCTATTTCGTCCGGTTCTAACTCAATAATGTGGTTCGGGTCTTCCACATATTTGCGTAACATGGATATGTGAAAAACGTTATGAACACGAGACATACTTGGCGGTAAAGCGAGTCTATAAGCCACAGTTCCTACTCGATCGAGGATTAAAAATGGACCGATGAATCGAGGATTGAGCTTTCCTCTCTTTCCAAATCTCGTAACTCCTTTCCATGGAGCAACACGTAAGAACACATGATCTCCTACATCAAATTCCACGTCCTTTCGATGAAGATCAGCATAACTCTTTTGTCGATCTTGTGAGGTTTTTATACGTTGTCGGATCGTTTGAATCTTTTCTGTAGTCATACGTACCAACTCCGGTCCCAACAACGTTGCTTCACCCACCTCATCCCAGCATACTGGAGAACGACATTTTCTTCCATACAATGCTTCGAATGGAGCCATGCCAATACTTGCTTGATAACTGTTGTTGTAGGAAAACTCCACCAATGGTAAGAACTTGTCCCAACTTCCCTTGAAGTCAAAGACACAGAGTCTTAATAAATCTTCTAGAGTTTGAATAGTCCTCTCTGATTGTCCGTCCGTCTGAGGATGATATGCCGAACTAAATCGTAAATCCGTGCCCATAGCTTTTTGTAAACTAACCCAAAATCGTGAAGTGAATCTTGGGTCTCGATCAGAAACTATGGATACTGGCATACCATGCAGTCTTACAATCTCGTTTATGTACATACGAGCAAGACGTTCAAGTGTATAAGTTTCTCGTATCGGTAAGAAATGAGCAGACTTGGTCAATCTATCAACAATGACCCAAATCGCATCAATACCTTGAGAAACCCTAGGAAGACCGGTAACGAAATCCATGGTAATGTGCTCCCACTTCCATTCTGGAATTTCAAGTGGTTGCAATGGACCTTTTGGTACTTGATGCTCCGCTTTGACTCGTTGACAAGTTAGACACCTTGAGATAAACAACGCTATCTCTCTCTTCATATTGCTCCACCAAAATGTATGACGAAGATCATGATACATTTTGGTACTTCCAGGATGGATTGCAAACGGTGTGTTGTGCGCCTCCATCATGATTTCATACTTTAAATCAGGGTTGTTAGGAACACAAAGTCTGGAGTTGACTCGAAGTATTCCTTCTTCATCGATTCTTGCTTCCGGCATAGCACCTTCTTGCACTTTCTTCCTCATACGCATCAGCTCCAGGTCTGTAGCTTGAGCAGCTTTAACTTTATCGATTAAAGTTGGTTCTACTCGTATATTCGCCATCATCACATGGGTCCCTGGAGTCTTTAACTCTATCTCCATCCTTTGCAAGTCACACAAAATGGGTCTTTGTGTTGACAATATCGCACTCGTACTTGCATATGATCTTCTACTCAATGCGTCAGCTACCACGTTCGCTTTTCCAGGATGGTATTGAATGGTATGATCATAATCTTTCAACAGTTCAAGCCAACGTCGTTGTCGCATGTTGAGTTCCTTTTGAGTGAAGAAATATTTGAGGCTTTTATGATCCGTAAAGATCTCCACCTTCTCCCCATACAAGTAATGCCTCCAAATTTTAAGTGCAAAGACAACAGCTGCCAACTCTAGATCATGAGTAGGATAATTCCTCTCATATTCCTTGAGTTGTCTTGATGCATAGGCTATGACTTTTCCATGTTGCATGAGAACGCATCCCAACCCTTTGCTCGAAGCATCACTGTAGATGACAAATCCCTCCGAGCCAGATGGTATTGTTAGAACAGGTGCTGAAATGAGTCTCCTCTTGAGTTCTTGAAAACTCTGCTCACATTCTTCGCTCCAACCGAACTTTGTATCTTTCCGAGTCAGCTGAGTTAATGGAGTAGCGATTCGAGAAAATCCTTCCACGAATCTCCGATAATAACCAGCTAGACCGAGAAAGCTACGTACTTCGGTTACTGATTTAGGTTGCTCCCAGCTTTGAATTACTTCAATCTTTGCCGGGTCAACAGATATTCCACGACTTGATACTACGTGCCCAAGGAATGCTACCTCTTCCAGCCAGAACTCGCATTTCTTCAACTTGGCATAAAGTTTGTATTCACGAAGCTTTTGGAGTACCAGCCTCAAGTGTTGCTCATGATCTTCACGGCTTTTGGAATAAACAAGGATGTCATCGATAAAGACGACCACAAAGTGATCCAAATATTCCTTGAATACCCTGTTCATCATATCCATGAAGGCAGCAGGAGCATTAGTCAATCCAAAAGACATAACTAAGAATTCATAATGCCCATACCGAGTTCTGAAGGCAGTCTTTGGAATATCCTCAGTTCTAACCTTCAGCTGATGATATCCAGAACGAAGATCGATCTTTGAAAAGAATTGTGCTCCTTGCAACTGGTCAAACAGGTCATCAATACGTGGCAATGGGTACCTATTTTTGATGGTGACATGATTCAACTCCCGATAATCAATACAAAGTCGCATACTCCCATCTTTCTTCTTCACGAACAGAACAGGAGCACCCCAAGGAGAAGTACTAGGACGAATAAAACCAATGTCTAACAATTCCTGCAGTTGAGTCTTTAACTCCTGAAGTTCAATAGGAGCCATTCGATATGGGGCTTTGGAAATGGGTTTTGTACCGGGTTCAAGGTCGATACAAAATTCAATTTCACGCTCTGGGGGTAGGCCAGGAAGTTCTTCGGGAAATACGTCAGGAAATTTATTAACAACAGAAATATCATTCAAAGCTGACGTATTTTTGTTTAGATCTGTGACATGAGCTAAGAAAGCTTGACATCCGTTTTTCAATAAACGAATAGCTTTATGGCTTGAGATGACAGCGATTGATTTTAATGGTTTGGTTGCTTGAATTCGCATAATAGGTCGATTAGGAATATGAAAGCTAACAACCTTACGAAAACAATCAATTTTTGCATGATGAGTAGTTAACCAATCAATCCCTAGAATCACGTCAAATGCAAGTATTTTTAATGAAATCAGATCGACAGGTAATGTGTGGGTACCAACTTGAACCAAACAAGACTTATAAACCGTGGATGTAATGAAGGTTTCTCCCAATGGAGTTTCAACTGCTAAGTCAAAGTCTAATTTCTCCGGAATCAAATTTAATCGATGAGCGCAAGTAGGAGAAATAAAAGAATGGGTAGAACCGGTATCAAATAAAGTATAAACTTCGTTAGAGTTTATGATAAGCTTACCCGTGATGACCTCATTCGGGTTCCTTGCTCTCTGGGAGTTCACAACAAACGCTCTCCCTTGCACAACCGGTTTTGACTTTTCTGGGACGGCCTTTGGTGCCTCCATCCTAGCTGAATTTGTCTTCGGTAAACGACAAAATCGGGCTAAATGACCTTCTCTTCCACAATTATAACATGCTTTGGACGGCATCGCGCAGTTTGGACTGATGTGCCCCTCCCCTCCGCATTTGAAACATATGATAGGTGGTCGTTCTCCTTCCTTAACGACAGGTGCTAGTGCTGACGTCTTTCCATCATTGTTGAATCTCCTCTTCTTGAAATGCCCATTCTTATTATTTTGGCCCTGATTACCACCGAAGTGGTTACCATTTCTGGCCTGTTGATTCCCTCCACGCTTGTTGTCACCGCTTCGATGACTGCTCTCACTGGTATTATCATTTTGCCGGCTGCTCTCTTTTGGTTGTGTTGTCTCGTTATCGCGCTCCACCAACTGAGCCCTATTTACAACATCTGAATACAAACACAGTTTATGAGAAACAAGATGTTGACGTATCTCCGGCTTCAAACCTCTTAAAAACATTCGCGTCATTCTTTCTTCATTATCCACCAGGTGGGACGCAAACCGGGATAACTCCGCAAATTTTGCCTCGTAGTGCGACACGGTCATATTATTCTGCTCCAATTTGATGAACTCCACCTCCTTCATGTGACGAATACTCTCGGAAAAGTATTTGGCGTTAAACAGCTCTTGGAACTTCTCCCAGGTCATCTTCAGTGCGGCAGGTTGAGTACGCTTTATCGATTCCCACCAGTAATCTGCCTCTCCTCGCAACATAAAGGCGGCAAAGGGAACCTTTTGCTCCTCGGAGCAACCCAAGACATCAAATATCTTGGTGATCTGTTTTATCCATGTTTCAGCTACAAGTGGTTTGGGTTCTCCCTTAAACTCCGGTGGTCCCAGCTCCTTAAACTGTTTAGCGGTGACCGCCAGAGAGTTTCCAGTATTTCCACCTACGTTGTGGACAGGAGCCGCTTTCACCTGTTGTTGCATGAATTGCATAAAGCCTCTGAACATTTGATCATTCATCATTTGGTCAGTGTTGTTGTTTGCATGAGGATTGTCACCTTCCTGATGCACATTATCCTGATTATTGATATGTGGTGAATCAACAGTCGCCTGTGCTCCATTGCTATTCTCAACATTCTCAGATGCCATTTTCAGATACTGCCACAAAATAAAAATTAATTGATATGTCATATTTTATCCTTATATTATGACCGACCAATTAAATACCATGCAAATAAACTTAGGTAGGTCATACTAGCGAATGAATTCCCCGTCTCTCCCCTCCTAGTTTTATTCTCACATCTTAGCCAGGGATCATATCCTTAAGCTCTGATACCAACTGTGACGCCCCCAAAATTAGGTATACATCACCCATCTTGGGTCGTCAGATACATAGTACAGAATACAAATACAACTTACTAATACAACTGTCGTGTACAATACGACAAAACATAAACTGTGAGTTTGAATACAAATATTATCTTCTAGAGAGTATTCATACTCAAAAGGAGTCCTCATTACATTTATTAACACACCATTACATAGAATAGTGAGGACTACTAACTAATACTATCATTCGGACCATCACTCCGTTCCCCGACTTGCCCCAGCTACGTTCTCATTTCCTGAAGAGAACAGTGAAAGAAAGGGTGAGCTCAACTAGCCCAGTAAGAAATATTATGACTAAGATAATGCAGAATAAATTATCATTAGCCTTCAACAATGTTAAACTGATAAAATATAATAGACATCAAGTTTAACTGTAGCGGAACAAGCAATCCATTAAAAGAGTCAAGTAGAAAATAAACTCTACTATCTTTTATGATTTAAAAAGTTTTTCAACACTGTGATCGCTGAGACTCAGCTTAATAAAATAATCCACATCATCGAATCACCCCTGCACTACGGCCAAGGATATTCGTATATTCATTAATAGTCATGATCATGCCAACAACTGTCCATCAATGCACTACGGGCCAATGAGGACATTTACCACATCATTCGTAACATTACGGTCATGATTATACCGAATAATCCCTGGTCATAATCATACCAAGTCCATCTATGCACTACAGGCCACAGATGACTTTCAACATTTTATAAACATGAGGATGATGACAATGATATAAGAATTCAATAAAACAAGTTCAAGAATTAATTTATCCAAGAATTAACAACGTTCAAATTGTCAACATGATACTACTTTGTGGAGTAAAATTCAAGAATGATCAGGAGAATATTTTCATGAATAGATACTAGATGAAGCGCAAATGTCAAGGATATTCCACAATTTCATGGAGTATAGAAGTCAAAACTTAACCAACTGAGTATAATAAAGAATGGAATAACAAAAGAAATCACCATGCATGCGATAGACCGCACAGACAGGATATTCCGACAGAATAATAATAAAAACAGAACCAGGTCCGGTGTAAAACACACAGACAGGATGTTCCAACAGAATAATAATAAAAACGGAACCAGGTCCGGTGTAAAACACACAGACAGGATGTTCCAACAGAATAATAATAAAAACGGAACCAGGTCCGGTGTAAAACACACAGACAGGATGTTCCAACAGAATAATAATATAAACGGAACCAGGTCCGGTGTAAAACACACAGACAGAATATTCCGACAGAATAATAATAAAGACAGAACCAGGTCCGGCGTAAAGCACACAGACAGGATGTTCCAACAGAATAACAAAGACAGAATAATAGAAGAATGTCACCAAGTATAGGGTATTCCGCATATACAGGTTATTCCAACAGAATAATAAAAATGGAATAACAACAGTTCTCTTCATGAATAAGAAAGAATAACACCCCTTACCGTTTTAAAGAAGAGCTGAAGTAAGAAAGTAGTTAAGTAGCAGAATACTCTTCTTCTCTCTCTCTCTATAGTTTCTCTCTATAGTTTCTCTCTCTAGAGTTCAGTGAATTCGTAAGAAATAATGAAGGAATGAGCTGCTATTTATAGAAAAATAGAATGCATAGTAACTAATCCATGAACGGTCCAGATTGATTACTTTAATCTGACGGTCCATATTTAAAGAAAAATCTTTTAAATAAAATATAATATATTCTATTTATAGAATAACTTTAATAAAGTATTCTGTTTTATATAAAAAGATGTTTCTGTTTTATTACGTTAATAATACGAATAAAACAAAACGTCATTATCGCTAAATAATTCATATTATTAACTGACAATAATTGAATCAAACTGAGTGACTTCTCACATAAGCATTAATAATCAATACCGTGTGCTACTATGCAACCACACGTATTACTGTACTTTTACTACCGAGTAGTTCAACAGCAACAATGGTAAAACTTCTGCCGTTATTTTTAATAAACTATTTTTGTCGTTTTCTCAATCTGACAATAATTTCGTTGTGGGGTCCACCAATGATTGTGCCGTCGTACGAATATTCCCCGACAAAAAGAATATTCTCCGACCAAACGAATATTTTAAAACAACTTGCTTACTTTGCAAAATTTATAAATATTACTCACAACTATAACATTATATCAAATTAACTCCATAATATTAAAAAATGATATTTATAGAAAATTCATCTTTATTTATAAAAGTTGGGGTCTTACACGAATATCCTTGGCACGTAGTGCATGGATAATTTGTGGTTGTGATACTAATCAATATACTTGGTCGTAGTGCAGGGATGATGTGGATTATTTATTAAGCTGAGTCCAAGCGATAAAAGTGATGAAAAACCTTTTAAATCATAAAAGATAGTAGATTTTATTCTCTACTTGACTCTTTTAATGGATTGCTTGTTCCGCTGCAGTTAAACTTGATGTTTGTTATATCGTATCAGTTTAACACTGTTTATGGCTAATGATAATTTATTCTCCATTATCTTAGTCATAATATGTCTTACTGGGCTAGTTGAGCTCACCCTTTCTTTCACTGTTCTCTTCAAGAAATGAGAATATAGCTGGAACGAGTCGGGGAACGGAGTGATGGTCCTAGATGGTGCATTAGTAGTCCTCACTATTCTGTGAAATAGTGTGATAATAATTGTAATGAGGACTCCTTTTGAGTTTGTATACTCTCTAGTAGACAATATTTGTATTCAAACTCACAGTTTATGTTCTGTAGTATTATACACGACAGTTGTATTATTAAGTTGTATTTGAATTCTGTACCATGTATCTGGCGACTCCAGATGGGTGATGTATACCTAATTTTGGAGGCATCACAGTTGGTATCAAAGCCTAGGGATATGATCCCTGGCTAAGATGTGAGACAAGAACTAGGAGGAGAGAGACGGGAAATTCTTTTGTTAGTATGACCTACCTAAGTTTATTTGGTATTTAATTGGTCGGTCAGAGTATAGGGATAATATGTGATATGTTAATTAACCCTTGTTTTGTGGCAGTATTTGAAAATGACATCCGAGAATGTTGAGAACATCAATGGAGCACAGGAGACTGTTGAGTCTCCACAGATCAATAATCAGGATAATGTGCATCAGGATGGCGACAATCCTCAGGCAAACAACAACACTGACCAGATGATGAACGATGGAATGTTCAGAGGCTTTTATGCAATTCATGCAACATCAGGCGAGAGCCCAATTATGAACTATAAATCAATTATCCAATTATCCCAATTATTATGCCTACTGAATTATTAACAGGAATTCTCAAATGCCAAAAATCCTTTTTCAAGTGATCAATTGACTTCTATTTAATCTAGATTAATCTTGCTATATTCCTATTCAAAACAATTGAATTAAACTCCTTTAATTACAATTCTTTATGTGTTACATGCGGTGAACAGATATTTCCATTCAATTCACAAACCTAATTATTCACTGTGCAAATAACTAAGTCACATGTTATCATGCCCAGTTCTAACCCTAGAATTCCTCTTCCAATTCCTTCTAGAGTAACAAGATAATTACTGATCAAATAATTAAACAATAAGCACAAGATAAGATAAACAATTCACTTTGACATAAATAATTGGAATAAATCAAATAACTAATTTATAGACATAAAAGGTTCAACTGAAATCTTAATGAAAGAGTTAGTTCATAATTAATGAATTAAAATCGAGAATCCACAACTGAATAGACATTAAAAGATAAAAATATGATAAGAAAAGAGAATATAATCTGTTGTCAGCAAATCTGATGCTCCTCTCTTGCTCTTGCTCTTGATCTTCAATGATCTCCAAGTTGCTTCAATCTCCAAAACTAATAAGAACTAGGGTTAATGTCTAATCTAATGAAATGTATCTCTAATCTATTCTAGGTAATTCCCTTCTATTTTATGTCTTACATCATGTATTTATAGGTTACAAGTTCAATTTTTAGCTTAGGAAAAAACCCAATCCAATTTGGAGTCAAAAAGGTGTCAAAATTTGCCCAAAAACGAGTCCAGGCCATCACCAAGCCCTTCCCTAGCGCCCCAGCACTGGGCTTAACGCTCAACCACTGCTCTCCAACGCCCTGACGCTGGGCATAGGCCTATTTTGGGCTCCCCGGCGCTGGTCCCATGTTCTGACATTTTCTACTCCGACGTTATTTGGAAAAATGGTCATAACTTCTTCGTTCGAACTCCAATTTTGATGATTCAAGATGATCCGGAAAGAGGAGAAGTAGATCTACAACTTTCATTCTTTAAGTTTTTCGAAATAAGGTCTGGAGCAATACTCAAATTGGCTTTGAAGTGACTGGTATGTAAATGGCAAGCCGAAAACGCAAATCTAGCCACCCCAAACGTCGATCCAAGTAACTTTTGTCCCAATTCCTACAGAACAACGTAAAACATACATGAATAGACATAAATACTTAAAACGCACTCAATTATGAGTATAAAACTCACTCATCAGCGGCTCCTGTCCAAAATACAGGTGGAAACACTGGCAACTCTCGGACGGTCACCGCGAAACAGTTCAAGGAGCTGGGACCACCAGAGTTTTTTGGAGAGCCAAAACCACTTAAGGCGAAAGCATGGATAAAATAGATCACCAAGATATTTGATGTCTTGGGATGCTCCGAGGAGCAAAAGGTTCCCTTCACCACCTTCATGTTGCGTGAAGAGGCAGATTACTGGTGGGAATCTGTAAAACGTACCCAGCCTGACGCACTCAAGATGTCTTGGGAGAAGTTCCAAGAGCTATTCAACGACAAGTACTTTCTTGAAAGTATTCATCACATAAAAGAGGTGGAGTTTATCAAGTTGGAGCAGAATAATATGATCGTGTCGCAGTACGAAGCGAAGTTTGTCGAGTTATCTCGGTTTGCGTCCCACTTGGTGGATAATGAAGAGAGAATGACGCGAATGTTTTTAAGAGGTTTAAAGCCGGAGATACGTCAACATCTTATTTCTCATAAACTGTGTTTGTATTCAGATGTTATAAATAGGGCACAGTTAGTAGAGCGCGATAACGAGTCAATGCAACCAAAAGAGAGCAAAGCAGTCATCGAAGCGGTAACAACAAGCATGGATGGAATCAACAGGCCAGAACTAGTAACCACTTCGGTGGTAATCAGGGCCAAAACAATAAGAATGAACATTTCAAGAAGAGGAGATTCAACAATGATGGAAAGACGTCAGCACCAGCACCTGTTGTTAAGGAAGGAGAACGACCACCTATCACATGCTTCAAATGCGGAGGGGAGGGACACATCAGTCCAAACTGCGCGATGCCGTCCAAAGCATGTTTTAATTATGGAAGAGAATGTCACTTAGCCCGATTTTGTCGTTCACCAACGACAAGTTCATCAAGGATGGAGGCACCAAAGGCTGTCCCAGAAAAGTCAAAGTCGATAGTGCAAGGGAAAGCGTTTGTTATGACCTCCCAGAAAGCAAGGAACCCAAATGAGGTCATCACGGGTAAGCTTATTATAAACTCTAGCAAAGTCTATACCTTATTTGATACCGGTTCTACCCATTCTTTTATTTCTCCTACTTGCGCTCAACGATTAAATTTGACTCCGGAGAAATTAGACTTTGACTTGTCTATAGAAACTCCGTTGGGAGAAACCTTCATTACATCCACTGTTTATAAGTCTTGTTTGGTTCAAATCGGTACCCTCACATTACCTGTCAATCTTATTTCATTTAAAATACTTGCATTTGACGTAATTCTAGGGATTGATTGGTTAACTACTCATCATGCAAAAATTGATTGTTTTCGTAAGGTTGTTAGCTTTCATATTCCTAACCAATCTGTTATGCGAATTCAAGCCACCAAACCATTAAAATCAATCACTGTCATCTCAAGCCATAAAGCTATTCGTTTATTGAAAAACGGATGTCAAGCTTTCTTAGCTCATGTCACGGATCTAAACAAAAATACGTCAGTTTTGAATGATATTTCTATTGTTAATGAATTTCCTGACGTATTCCCTGAAGAACTTCCTGGCCTACCCCCAGAGCGTGAAATTGAATTTTGTATCAACCTTGAACCTGGTACAAAACCTATTTCCAAAGTCCCATATCGAATGGCTCCTGTTGAACTTCAGGAGTTAAAGACCCAACTACAGAAATTGTCAGACATCGGTTTCATTCGTCCTAGTACTTCTCCTTGGGGTGCTCCTGTTCTATTCGTGAAGAAGAAAGATGGGAGTATGCGACTTTGTATTGATTATTAGGAGTTGAATTATGTCACCATCAAAAATAGGTACCCATCGCCACGTATTGATGACATGTTTGACCAGTTGCAAGGACCCAAATTCTTTTCAAAGATTGATCTTCGTTCCGGATATCACCAATTGAAGATCAGAACTGATGACATTCCAAAGACGGCTTTTAGAACTCGGTACGGGCATTATGAATTCCTAGTCATGTCCTTTGGATTGACTAATGCTCCTGCTGCCTTCATGGATATGATGAACCTAGTATTCAAGGAATATTTAGATCACTTTGTGGTCGTCTTTATTGATGACATCCTTATTTATCCCAAAAGCCGTGAAGATCATGAGCAACACTTGAGGCTGATACTCCAAAAGCTTCGTGAATATAAGCTTTATGCCAAGTTGAAGAAATGCGAGTTCTAGCTTGAGGAAGTAGCATTCCTTGGGCACGTGGTATCAAGTCATAGAATATCTGTTGACCCAGTAAAGATTGAAACTATTCAAAGCTGGGAGCAACCTAGATCAGTGACCGAAGTACGTAGCTTTCTCGGCTTAGCTGGTTATTATCGGAGATTCGTAGAAGGGTTTTCTTTAATCGCTACTCCACTAACTCAGCTGACTCGGAAAGATACAAAGTTCGGTTGGAGCGAGGAATGTGAGAGGAGTTTTCAATAACTCAAGAGAAGACTCATTGTAGCACCTGTTCTGATAATACCATCTGGTTCGGAGGAATTTGTCATCTACAGTGATGCTTCGGGCAAAGGGTTAGGATGTGTTCTCATGCAACATGGAAAAGTCATAGCCTATGCCTCACGACAACTCAAAGAATATGAGAGGAATTATCCTACTCATGATCTACAGTTGGCAGTTGTTGTCTTCGCACTAAAGATTTGGAGACATTACTTGTATGAGGAGAAAGTGGAGATTTTTATGAATCATAAAAGCCTCAAATATTTCTTCACTCAAAAGGAACTCAACATGCGACAACGACGTTGGCTTGAACTGTTGAAAGATTATTATCATACCATCCAATACCATCCTAGAAAAGCGAACGTGGTAGCTGACGCATTGAGTAGAAGATCATATGCGGGTACAAGTGCAATATTGTCAACGCAAAGGCCCATTTTGTATGACTTGCAAAGGATGGAGATAGAGATAAAGACTCTAGGGACCCACGTGATGATAGCGAATATACGAGTAGAACCGACTTTAATTGATAAAATTAAAGCTGCTCAAGTTACAAATCCAGAGCTGATGCGTATGAGGAAGAAAGTGCAAGAAGGTGCGATGCCGGAAGCAAGAATCGATGATGAAGGAATACTTCGAGTCAACTCCAGACTTTGTGTTCCTAACGATCCTGAGTTAAAGTATAAAATCATGATGGAGGCGCACAACACACCGTTTGCAATCCATCTTGGGAGTACCAAAATGTATCGTGATCTTCGTCATACATTTTGGTGGAGCAATATGAAGAGAGAGATAGCGCTGTTTATCTCAAGGTGTCTAACGTGTCAACGAGTCAAGGCGGAGCATCAAGTACCAAAAGGTCCATTACAACCACTTGAAATTCTAGAATAAAAGTGGGAACACATTACCATGGATTTTGTTACCGGTCTTCCCAAGGTTTCTCAAGGCATAGATGCGATTTGGGTCATTGTTGATAGGTTGACCAAGTCTGCTCATTTCTTACCGATACGAGAAACTTATACACTTGAACGTCTTGCTCGTATGTACATAAACGAGATTGTAAGATTACATGGTATGCCAGTATCCATAGTTTCTGATCGAGACCCAAGATTCACTTCACGATTTTGGGTTAGTTTGCAAAAAGCTATGGGCACGGATTTACGATTTAATTCGACATATCATCCTCAGACGAACGGACAATCAGAGAGGACTATTCAAACTCTGGAAGATTTATTAAGACTCTGTGTCCTTGACTTCAAGGGAAGTTGGGACAAGTTCTTACCATTGGTGGAGTTTTTCAACAACAACAGTTATCAAACAAGTATTGGCATGACTCCATTCGAAGCGTTGTATGGAAGAAAATGTCGTTCTCCAGTATGCTGGGATGAGGTGGGTGAAGCAACGTTGTTGGAACCGGAGTTGGTACGTATGACTACGAAAAAGATTCAAACGATCCGGCAACGTATAAAAACCTCACAAGATCGACAAAAGAGTTATGTTGATCTTCATCGAAAGGATGTGGAATTCGATATTGGAGATCATGTGTTGTTACATGTTGCTCCATGGAAAGGAGTTACGAGATTTGGAAAGAGAGGAAAGCTCAATCCTCGATTCATTGGCCCATTTTTAATCCTCGATCGAGTAGGAACTGTGGCCTATAGACTCGCTTTACCGCCAAGTATGTCTCGTGTTCATAACGTTTTTCACATATCCATGTTATGTAAATATGTGGAAGACCCGAACCACATTATTGAGTTGGAACTAGACGAAATAGCGGAAGATTTAACGTATGAAGATGTTCCTGTTCAAATCTTGGATAAGAAGGAACATATTCTACGCTCCAAGGTTATATCTCAAGTCAAAGTTTTGTGGAGAAACCACGATGTTGAGGAAATGACTTGGAAGTTAGAATCTGAAATGAAATCAAGGTATCCTTACCTCTTCAATATACCAGGTACGTATCCTAATTTCGAGGGCAAAATTTCATAAGAAGTGGAGATTGTAAAACCCCAACTTTTTGAATAAAAATGAATTTTCTATAAATATTATTTTGGAGTGAAATTGATATAATGTTATAGTTATGGGTAATATTTATAAATTTTACAAAGTACGCAAGTTGTTATATAATATTCGGTTGGTCGGGGAATATTCGTTTTAATAGGGAATATTCGTACAACGACACAATCATTGGTGGACCCCACAACGGAATTATTGTCGAAACGACAAAAATATTTTATTGAAAATAACGGCGGAAGTTTTACCGTTAATACTGTTGAACTACTCGGTAGTAAAAGTACAGTAATACGTGTGGTTGCATAGTAACACACGGTATTGATTATTGATGTTTACGTGATAAGTCACTCAGTTTTGTTCAATTATTACTACAGTATTTGTTGTAGAATGTGGCTTATTAATTGGACCCCCATTTACCCATTTTTTAAAATAATCGGTAGAAAATTATTTAATATAATAAAAGTGGGGCCACATGTGTTGAAAAAGGAATGGCAGAGATAGTCACGGGGGAAGAAATCTAGCAGGATGTTTATATGTAATATATATATATATATATATATATATATATATATATATATATATATATATATATAAGTGGCCAACTTGTATTATTTATATATATAAAGGTGTTGTATTATTATTTTTTTGTTTTGTTAGATGAAGCATCCGTGTTTCTACAAAATCTCCATTCTGTGATTGTACAATATAAGCATATGTTATATATTTATATAACATATATTATATTTTATTTAAAAGTTTTTGTTTTATTAGAATATTTTATTAAAACAATCTGGATCGTTCGTTTAAAAGTAAATCAATCTGGACTGTTCATGAGTTAGTTGCTATGCAGTCCATTTTTCTATAAATAGAAGCTTATTCTTTCATTATTTTCTTACGAATTCATTGAAACTCTAGAGAGAGAAAATTATAGAGAGAAAAAAGAAAAGTATTCTACTACTTCACTACTCCTATATCTAGTACTCTTCTTTCAAAAGTAAGGAATATTATTTGTTGTACTCGTAAGGGGTATTATTTCTTTTGTATTCATGAAGAGAACTTCTGTTATTCCATTCTTTATTATTCTGTTGGAATAACCAGTATACGCGGACTACCCTATACTTGGTGACATTCTTCTAATATTCCGTCTTTATTATTATTCTATTGGAATATCCTGTCTGAACGTTTGCGCCGGACCTGGTTCCGTCTTTATTATTCTATTGAAACATCCTGTCGGTGCGAATTTCGCCTGACCTGGTTCTATTACTTATTATTCTGTTGGAATAACCTGTCTATGCAAAGTACCGCATGCATGGTGATTTCTTTTGTTATTTCATTCGTTATTATACTCAGTTGATTAAAGTTTTAACTTTTTATACTCCACGAAATTAGTGGAATATCCTTGATATTTGCGCTTCATCCAGTATTCTTTCGTGAAAATATTCTTCTGAGCATTCTTGAATTTAACTCCACAAAGCAATATCATGTTGACAATTTGGACGTTATTGATTCCTGGATAAATTAATTCTTGAACTTGTTTTATTGAATTCTTATATCATTGTCATCATCCTCATGTTTATATTTTGTTGAAAGTCGTCTGTGGCCTGTAGTGCATAGATGGACTTGGTATGGTTATGACCAGGGATTATTCGGTATAATCATCACCGTAATGTTACAAATGATGTGGTAAAAGTCCTCATTGGCCCGTAGTGCATTGATGAACAGTTGTTGGCATAATCATGAACATTGATGAATACACGAATATCCTTGGCCCGTAGTGCATGGATAATTTGTGGTTGTGATACTAATGAATATCTTTGGCCGTAGTGCAGGGATGATGTGGATTATTTATTAAGCTGAGTCCCAGCGATAAAAGTGATGAAAAACCTTTTAAATCATAAAAGATAGTAGATTTTATTCTCTACTTGACTCTTTTAATGGATTGCTTGTTCCGCTGCAGTTAAACTTGATGTTTGTTATATCGTATCAGTTTAACACTGTTTATGGCTAATGATAATTTATTCTCCATTATCTTAGTCATAATATGTCTTAATGGGCTAGTTGAGCTCACCCTTTCTTTCACTGTTCTCTTCAAGAAATGAGAATATAGCTGGAACGAGTCGGAGAACGGAGTGATGGTCCTAGATGGTGCATTAGTAGTCCTCACTATTCTGTGAAATAGTGTGATAATAATTGTAATGAGAACTCCTTTTGAGTTTGTATACTCTCTAGTAGACAATATTTGTATTCAAACTCACAGTTTATGTTCTGTAGTATTATACACGACAGTTGTATTATTAAGTTGTATTTGAATTCTGTACCATGTATCTGGCAACTCAAGATGGGTAATGTATACCTAATTTTAGGGGCGTCATAGTAACAAGCTGCACATTGCTAGCATTTCCACCCGTATTTTGTGCACGAGTCTCCCTCGTCTAGTTTTGCATGAACTGCAAAAAGCTTCTAAACATCTCATCATTCATCATTTGTTTGGTAGTGTTGTTTACAGGAGGAATATTGTCTTCCTATTGTACATTCCCCTGGGTGGTGATCAAAGGTGTCTCCACAGTCTGATTTACTCCATTATTAACGTTCTCAGCTGCCATTCTTAAATACTGCCATAAAACAAGGGTTAATAGTTATGTCATATATTATCCTTATATTCTGACCGACCAAATAGACTTAGTCAGGTCATACTAGTGAAGGAATTATCCGTCTCTCCCCTCCTAGTTCTTGTCTCACATATCAGCCAGGGATCATATTCCTAAGTTTTGATACCAACTGTGACGCCCCCAAAATAGGTATGCATAACACATCTTGAGTCGCCAGATACATGGTACAGAAACAAATACAACTTCAGTAATATAATTGTCGTGCAAAATACGACAACACATATACTGTGAGTTTGAATACAAATATTGTATACTAGAGAGTATACAAACTCAAAAGGAGTCCTCATTACAATTATTGATACACTATTTTACAAAAATAGTGAGGCCTGCTAAACAACTATCTTGAATCATCACTCCATACCCCGGCTAGTTCCTGCTAAATTCTCTCCTCTTGAGAAGAACAATGGAACAAAAAGGAAAAGAGTGAGCTCAACTAGCCCAGTAAAGAATATTATTACTAAGATAATATACAACAAATTATCATTAGTCTTCAACAGGGAAAATCTGATAAAATATAATTGACAACAAGTTTTAAATCAACAACTGCAGCGGAAACAGCAATCCATTAGAAGAGTCAAGTAGAGAAAGAATTCTACTATCTTCTAAGATTTAAAAGTCCATCATCAATATTTTATCCTTGTAACATCAATTAATAAACATCTTGAATCAAATATTCATCTTTGCACTACAGGCCAAAGATATTCATTTATATCACCAGTTGGTCATGTTCATCTCAACACCTGTTCATCTTTGCACTACGGGCCAAAGATATTCATTAGGTAATTATTTATCTTTACACTACAGGGATAAATATCATCATTTAGGACTGAGGATGATAAAAAATATTTTAAAGAAAATGAATCCAGTGAGACAGAAGGACAAATATTAGGGATTCGTATCACAGTTTATCCAAGATCAATAATACTCCATAATAATCAATTTTGAAGCATAATTCAAAAATAAAGATCAAAACATGGATACAATCAAAGATAGTAACCATAATAGACATCGTGGATAAAAAGAAGAAATTTTTATTTTTCGGTGAATAGTGTCGTATACGTGAATAGTGCCGTATACGTGAATAATAACCCCGACACAAAAATTTTTAAATTTGATAAAAAGTTCAGACCAATATTTTGGCATAATGATATTGAAGAAAATAATATCATTTAAGAAGAGAACAACATCCCTTACCTCGCAAAGACAGTACTTCTGACTAAAATACTGGATATAGTGTTGAAAAAACTTGCACCGTATAGCAACACTCAAAGTACTAAAATACTCACAAAATACACTCAATATTATAGAGAGAGAAAGAGAGAAAACTTATGAATTCTGGTGTGATTTTCAATTCTAACTAAGCACCCTATTTATAGGAAAATGCTTAGAACGTCATGGAAGACTAACCTTCTACCTGATGGCTTTACCTACTACTATTCAAGCCTACCACATTTGAATAAAAATCTCAGCACATTTTCACCAACCAAAAGTGGGGCCCACCCATGTTTTAATAAAAATTATTTTATTTTTCGAAACTTCAATAATTTATAATAAATAACCCTTTTATCAGAAAAATTCAAATCTCATGTAATTTTTATAGGAAATTTAATTCTCTACAACTTTGTAGAAGAAAGTTTTTCCAAATTCCAATCAGAAAATATCCGAAATCCATAAACGGATGATTTTTAATACTTTCAATCCGACAAAATACTGATAAAACACATCAGCATTAATTCCTTCATTTTTATCCATATAAAATAAATATATCCATCATTTATATCCACATAAAATAAATATTTCCTTATAATATAAATCAATAATTAATTATTCATAAATAATATTACAGAATCACAATTATGACAACCGGGCAGTTCTCAGAAAAGAGGGGGCTTTTCAATAATGATTTATCCTTACTGGCGCGCAATTAGGTGACCAAACCTCTCCTTGATAGAACTTTCTAGACATTGCCAATAATGCTATCTAATAATATTATTCCAAATAATATGAATTATTGATCTGATAATGGAGATGATGTGCAGTGACAATTATTGAGTAACAATAATATAAAATATCAACACAGTAATTATTGAATCAATAAAATAAAATATTGAACAGTAATTACTGTAACAATTATTGAGTAGTGCATTCTTACGTAAGAATCAATAATTCAACAATATTGTGCAATACCGTATGCTACTGTGCAATCATGCGTATTACTCTATTTTAACCACCGGGTATTCCAACAGTGTTAACGGTAACAATTACGCCGTTATTCAATTTTGTCCTTTTTTTCATCCGACCGTTATCCGTTATGAGGCCCACAAATGGCTGCGCCGTCGTACGAATATTCCCCGACAGAAAAAATATTCCACGACCAAACGAATCTTCCCCGACAAATGAATATTTTATAACCACTTAATTATTTTGAAAATTTTACACATTTCACCCATAACCAAAGTATTATATCAAATTAATACCTTATTATTCACAATAATAATTAGAGGAAATTTAATTTTATTCATTAATAAGTTGGAGTCTTACACTAATTGGCAAAAATAATAAATAATATATGATGTGTATGTATATATGATGTATATATATACTGTTTAACAATAATAATATGATCCAAACAGTATATACTATATATTATTTTCACTTTAAACAGTATATATTATGATCATTGTTAATTTCCTTTTACCAAATTAATAACTAATTGTTAATTTCCTTCGTTTAAAATGTACTATATATATGATGTGTTTGCAAAAATAATAAACAATATATGATGTGTATGTATATATGATGTATATATATATTGTTTAACAATAATAATATGATCCAAACAGTATATACTATAATGTATTGGATGAGGAACCTGAAAACTTTCGACAAGTCTATAGAATGTATCCAGATGTATTTCGCAAACTATGCAACATTATTAGGGAGAAAATACTTTTACAAGATACGAGAGTAAAAGTCTATTACAATTAATATAAGTTGCAAGATATATTAGAAGTATACAAAAGTTTATCACAGTCTTAATACAAAGTTTATAAAAGTCTATTACTTATTTCATGAAGTCTATAAAAGTCATTTTAAAAAAGTCTTTAAAAGTCATTAAAATCCCACAAATTCTACAAAAGTATGTCACTGAAAAAAAGTCTTTAAAAATCTTAATTGAATACACTCCCCTAGTCTATACCCCTCCACTAAACTAAGCCACCTCTAAATAATTATGTGCATCAAAATTTTCAACTTCCATTTTTCTCGCAAGCTTTCTCCCATATTCATTTCACTCCCTCCACTCTCTCTACACCTCAAAGCCATATTCTTTTTATTTCAACACCCATTTGTCAAAATCTCACAATTCTATTCCTACTAATTTCTTCGAACATACAAATTCTCTGTTTTTCATACCCAACTCCATTAAACTGTACGGAAGCAACTCGCCTCTGCACATCATTTTTAGCCTTCAAGCCAAAAACTGCCAGGACTACGTTTTCATTAAGAAAAACTGCTCCTGTGCTTCAAATATAAAGAAGTATTTTACAAACACGACATTTACAATGAGAGAAAATGGGGGATCTGTATATAATTTTGTGATTGAGGCCTATGGTGGGTTGGCCTTTTTGTCGAACAATACTCGGGCGGCGAGAATGGGCGCGGTGGTGTCGTTGTAGTTGTTGTGTGGGTGTTCGAGTGGATTGTGGAATTATTTGATGAGTTATGTGATGAGAGATGGGGATAGGATTTGTCTCTCTCTATCCTGTTCATCATTTTTGCCGTCAAAAAGAGTTGGATAAACGGACTTGAACCTTGTTCATCATTTAGGGGGGTGTATTCAATTAAGATTTTTAAAGGCTTTTTTTAACTGACAGACTTTTGTAGAATTTGTAGAATTTTAATGACTTTCACAGACTTTAAAGACTTTTTTAAAATGACTTTTATAGACTCCATGAAATAAGTAACAGACTTTTATAAATTTTTTATCAAGACTGTGATAGACTTTTGTATACTTCTAATATATCTTGTAACTTATATTAATTGTTAATTAGCCCATGTGTACAACTTTTCCCTCTTTTTTCATGAACTAGAGTAAATCTTATTATATTATTGTGGCATGAGATTTTATATATGTTGAAAGCGTTCACATTATTCTACTTATTTTATGATACATTTGGATACTCGGATACCAATAAAACTTTAGAAACTACAGACGCAATACAAAAATTAAGCTCATTTTTCATTGAGCTATATATACTTTATGCACATGTGTACGCTTTTTACTAATAATTGATTATTTTTTATTATTAATTGTTTTACTAATATATATATATATATATATATATATATATATGTTGATTGTGTGATTGTGTGATTCTGTCAACCTAATTTTTTATCTTAATTGCTGCTAATTTTGTTTGATTGTGTGGACCTTTTTTATGCGCCTAACATATATCAAAGCAGTGCGTTTTTTCTTTTTTATAAGGGAAAGATAACGATTCTGTCAATTTGTCATACAGGAATACAACCACATGTTACATTATTTCACTATATATGATACACCAAAGACACTTGAAGACGAATATGGAGGATATCTCAAAAATTAACAGTGATTTCCTTCGTTTAAAATGTCAAAAAACTAAAAAAAATATTTACACATACACATCATATATTTTCTATTTTCATATATTATAATACATAATCTTTACAATTGATATGAGAGTTTTATGATTTTATCTCACCTTTGTTGAACAAATCTCTTTCCTCTTTCTATTGGAAGCTTTCAAACGGCTGCTTTTTCCCTCACCAATTCAGATTAGGTCTAGTTATTTGTTTACTTATTAATATATCTTGTTAATTCTCTTATAATAAAATTATAATAAATCTAATTATTTTTATGGCCCAAATTTTATCAAATTATTTATCCATCACATATTAATATTTATTAGCCCATATAAAATAAAAAAATTAATTTGACCCAATAAAAGACAAAGTTCAATTAATAACCAGTTTTATCCACCTTTGTGTTTATTTGAAAAGTCTTTATAAATCTTTAGAGATGAGGTAAGACTTTGTATATGGGTTGATAGTTATAATTCTTCTTCTAAAGTCTGTCAAACTCTACCATTTGATAAAAAAATTTAAAATCTATGACTTTTTGAATACCAACATACTCTTATAGACTTTGTAAAAATCTTAATTCAATACCACCTAACTTTTAAAGACATTAAAAAAGTTGTAATTGAATACCACTAAACTTTTATAAACTATTTAAATGTCTTGATTGAATACAACCAAACTTTCAAAGTCTTTAAAAGTTTAAAAATCTTAATTGAATACACCCCCTTAGTTTTAATGTTTAATGATTTAGGATTTAAGCTTGATTTTAGGTTTGTTTATATTTATTGATGATTTGACATATTTATCCTTGATGTTTAGAAAATATAATTAAAATAATATTTTTTAATTATACATAAGCATTAGTTTGCTTAGTCAGCGCGCTACGTCATCAATTTATGACGTGACAACTTAAATTGGATCGAAGTGGAAAAAATTAATAGTTTAATCATTTAATTAACAAAATTAAAAGGTGAATCACTGAAGTAAAATATGGCCTATAATTTAGGATAATAAATCATATTTAAGTCTAAATTAAATTGATGTCAAACTCTTTTAATTATAAGTCCGAACTTAAAATAATTTATAAGTCAATTTATATTTAAAAGTCATTTTAAAATAAATCATTCGAAGTGGAGCGCCAAGCTAAAAGCTAACAGGAACCCTCGAACTCTATCTTTCGCATGGGGTTTGTCTCCAGCACTACCGCCGCCACCCTCACCACCGTCGCGAAACCTGAACACGCAGCTCAAAATAACACGCGTTGCGCCATTTTTCAGGTCTATAACTCTCGCAGGACCAATTCTTGCTTTCAATCGGTAATAAATTCCTCAAAAGATTTGACCTTTTGTCACTAATAAGCTATATTCGGAGTGTTGAAATTAATTTCCATGTTGGGTTTTCAGTCTTCAGCGTCGTTTCGGTTGAATTTTTCTCCTATCAAGGCCATGGCGAAAGCTGCAGAAACCCTTTCGGTACCACCTGGCTCTGGGTCTTCTGCTGCTGGTAATATATTTGTAACGATTATGTAGTAACTTTTTATTTTGCAAATGCTTACAAAAAACATATAAAGCTTAAACAATGATAATAAAATATTACGGAAACATTTATGACTTTGTGAAACTAATTTGATTGTAGCTGTAGAGTTCAAGTTCCTAATGGTAGTTGTCCAATAAGTTCATAGGGCAGAAGAATTTTATTGGAATGATCAAATGTGCTTTTTTTCCCTTTTTCCTTTACTTCTTAATCTTATTTCCACCGTCTTCGTGTTACTGATGTATTAGGGGCTAAAAATATACTGCAATCAATGATTAGTGCAGTAAACAACATCTACATGCTGCAAAAACTGATTTGTTTTGCCCTTGGGAAATAACAAGAGTAATTGTGCTTATTCTAATAGTCGATTAACTTGTCATAAGAGAAGTGGATTTTGTTGGATTGATATAAATTATTACATTGTTGGGTTATCTTCTTGTTGCATGTTACCCTTATATTGAATATTGATGATGCATAATGCATTTAATTTGTCTCTCCATGTATGCACATGAGGGGGGTGTTGGCTTGATATACATTGTCTGGTCTCACTTAAGCTTTTACATTTGTAGTAAAGTGGTCCGCCCTGGGGGTTTTACTTTGGGTTTTTTTTTGTGCATTTGCCTTACTGGTTTGAACTATTTAATTTCAGGCAGCAAGCAGGCTCTGATTTCGCTTTCAGACAAGGAGGATCTGGCTTTGCTTGGCAATGGACTTCAAGAATTAGGGTGAATTGCAAATTTCCCCTCTTTTTATTCTTAATGTAGCTATTCTTTACTTTCACTTCTATTGATGTCTACTATTATTCCCCCATCTGCATCCCCTTCTCCATCCCCATCCCATCCCAATCGAATCCCCTTTTAAGATCTTCTCAATGCTTGGGCAGATTTGTATTTGAAAGATGCCACTCTATTTTACATGGTGTAATGATGTAAATGTTTCCAGATTTCTGGCCTTGATCAATGGTGTGACGATATTTTTTCCAGGAAGCCTTGTGTTCTGCTTATAGAGTTAAAGGATGTGTAGTAAATACCAAAGGTACTAAAGACATTATTATAACTTATTGGGTTCTTATTTATACATGTTAATAGACCATAATCAAATGAGTGTTTCCCATTGATATAATCCAAAAACTTAATCAGGTTTCGACATGTATTATAGTAGTTTACTATTTTGATTGAGAGGGTTGTGACAACTGACAAGCAGCATATGCTAATTAACTCAAAAGTCAAAACTAATCACCCATTTATAATTTAGTGTTGTTCGCGTAACTAAGGGAAAAGGGAACATCATTGTAAGAGCAATTTGCATAGTCATATTTACCTAATTAAAAATGCATAAATAAGGATTAAGAAGTTTTAACAGCGTGTGAAGCTTGTTTGACAAATTTTTA
Source organism: Panax notoginseng (assembly GCA_016801055.1). Lineage (NCBI taxonomy): Eukaryota > Viridiplantae > Streptophyta > Magnoliopsida > Apiales > Araliaceae > Panax > Panax notoginseng. The sequence goes on along the minus strand of CM029018.1, from coordinate 145,920,651 downwards.
AGTCAGTTAATATCTATATAAATGTCACTTAGCTTGCTACTTGCCCTACATGTATTTTTTATATGCCTTTTTTCCTATGCAGCTTGAGGGGCATGATGTCCTTTGTGATGACTATGAAATCTCTTTGATGAGCTTTTTAAGAGACATGCCTATGAATAATGAAATTGCTTGTGATGACCTCTTTTCTAATTTGTAGATACACCATTATTTCAACTGGAGGAACTGCATCTGCATTGGAAAGTGCTGGGGTGTCTGTAACTAAAGTGGAAGAAATTACCAATTTTCCTGAAATGGTAAGGTGGTCCCTCACTCCCTCTTTAATGTGCATCCTCCAACCAGGGACGAAGCTATTAAGAGGCCTGGGGGCCCAGTCTACCCTAGCTTTTAAAAAAAATTGGCCTTTTAAATTTTGTTGATTTTTTCTTTAGGCCCCCAAGTATTTTTTGGTAAAAACTAGACCTGGAAAAAGAGGCCCAGGCCCGCGGGCCGGGCATTGGGCTCCAATTGTTTTGCCCATGAAAGTGTGGGCGTTTTTGGCTCGGACCGTGGTGGCCCGGCCCGTGGCCAGCGATTTATTTTTTTAAAATTAAAATGTTGCTACTTGTGGGTTGTGAGGCTTGAACACAAGACTTGTAAATAAATAAATAAGAGTTCAAACCAACTGAGCTACAACAACTATTTGTTTTTAATGCAATCTTCAATATATTTTAACTATAATTGAAAACTATAATTAAGATATTAGTTAATGTAGGTAATTAATTAATAATACTAATTTATAATACTATTAAAATAATACTAACATGGGGAAATCAGTTTTGTTTTCTTTTTCATCTTCACCTCTTTTTCTTTTCACTAGGATTGATATTTTGTATACTATTCCAATTTTCTATTTTTTATAAGTTATTGGAAGCAGAATTCGTAAACAAGAATGAATTTGTTGGTTGATAGAAATTAGAATTTAGGGTTTACTTTTTGTCACGTGATATATGAAGAATTCGTGTTTTGGAGGATTGCAATTCTCGTTAATTTGCTTAGTTATTTGAGGTAATTAAAGAATGAATGAATTTGTTGGTTGATATTCGTTTAATATGAATTTCTAAATTCTGCTCCTAAACATGGTCAATTTATCAATTTATAAATTTGGTCTGCCCAGTGACAGGAATTGATAACGAAATTGCTTGATTCTTGAGTCTCTAGAAAGCTCTGCTAGTTATCTACGTGTTTTGTTAAATTGTATTTTTTTCTAATTCTGACTCTAAACTTTATTTATATTATGATTTATAAAATGTGTACGATCCATCCAGCTTTTTGTTCGAATTTGTGTGATTCTTGATTTGTTCAAAAGTTCTTCCAGCTATCTATAAACTCCTTGTAATATTATAAGTTATATCATTGATATCATTGCATGGTTTATTTCAGATTTTGTTCGTAATTCGTATGTTGTTTTTCGAGTGCGATAAAATATTCTTTTATTGATTGAGATATGTAGTTTATGTAGGTAATTAATTAATCGTGTTTGTTTGTATTATTGTTTGTTATTAATTATTTATTATTTTTAATATTTATTATTATTACTATTTTTGGTGTAGCAAAGAATTTGCAAAAAAAAAAAAAATTAAAGGGAGAAGTCCGCGGGCCGGCCCAACCCGGGCCACGGGCCTTACATTTCCAGCCCACCAAAATCCGGGCCTTTTTGGCCCGGCCCGCCCGTTTGCCAGGTCTAGTAAAAACTAATAACATATTAAGAAATTGCTGAAAAATTATTTGATGGTGAATATTGAGAAAGAAATAGCTAAAAAATTCTCTTTAGAATCATTAGCGAAATAATTAATTTGTATGAAAGAACAACAATTCTTTTAAGTTGTTATGTAGAATGAAAAATGTCCATGTTTTATATATTATCATTATTTTTGTTATATAAATTTTGTGTTGTTAATTATTAAAAAAAAATTTTATTTTTATTTTTTATTATTAAAATTACTTTACATTTGAACATGTTACATTATCTCTCAGCCCCTTCGAAAAATAAATCCTAGCTTCGTCCTTGCTACCAACCCCCCACAACAACCCACCCACCCACCTAACTAAGAAATTTTTCTTAAACTGTTTCAGTCTTGAGTTTGTGTGTATTTTATTTTATTTTTTGATAAAAAAAGAAATTTTATTAATAAAAAAGAATGGATACAATAAAAGGGGAACAAGAAGTTCACCTTCAACAAACAAAAAAAACAAAAATAAAAAAGAGCAGTTAGAAATGTGCAGCCCTTCGACCTCTACACCGTCTAGCATTACGCTTATTCCAAAATTTCTATAAAATGGGAAAAAAACACTTCCATAAAATGTTGACATCCCTCTTGTTTTCGAATTCTCGTAAATGAACTAGCAACATATCTTTCACTGAACCAAGACACGCTCACTCCTCTCCTAACACTTCAAAAGAGAGTTCCACAAGCCTCAATCAACAAGACAATGCAAAAATAAATGAACATGAGTCTTGTTACTCTGCTTGCACATAAAACAAATGTCCGGAGATTGAACTTTGTAAGGCCTACAATTTTGATAGAGATCATTAGTATTCAATCTTTGTAAAATCAGAGACCGCACAAAAGCCTTTGACTTTGGAAGGAGCCTTAGCTTTCCAAATAAACAAAGCCAACGGAAATGGATTATGAACAATAAATCGAGTCAAAAAAGAGAACTTTTACAAGAAAACGATCCAGATGGATCTAAAGTCCAGATGCGCTTATCAGAAGAGGAGGATAAATGAACCGAATCAAGCAAGATAAGCAAAGTTTCCATTTCAATAGTCTCCAAATCAATGATTCTTGAAGAAATGAAAAACCCAAGAAAAGAATTTACTTTCACGCTTTATGAAATTAGAAAGGAAACTGATTTTTCCACACATGTTTTTGATATTTTCACACAGTCCTTTCTCACATGAGAAGAAAGTGGGTCCCACCTTCATGTGAGAGGGGACCATGTGAAATCAGAAATGGGAGCATCATGCAGTGAAGAAATATAGTTTGTGTGTGTACGTGTTGGTGTTTATATATGTATATTTTGATAGGTATTTTTGAGTTCCATATTACTATATTTTTTCTTTTCATTTTCCTTTATTATTAGTTTTAAAGAAGTTCCCCCCCCCCCCCCCCGCCTTCCCAAACAAAAAAAAAGTCTGTGGTCACTATCCTGTTGTATGTTATAGAGGATGTCATGCCTGATGTTATCTTTAATCTCTTCCTCGGATATTTTATAAGGCTCTTTTGATGCAGAACGCCTTGTGGCATTTGCTAACCTTTAGAATGATTTCTATCCATTGAGAAATTGGCATGTGGAAATTTTCGGCACACTTGTTGGGATTTTTATCCAAAAGACATATATATGTTAATTTTCCTTTTGGGATATCTACAGTTATATACATTGACATGCAAAAGAGCTAGATTGGATGTGACATTGACGCTTGCAGTAAAGTTTAAAAAAATAGGAAATGACATGGAAAAAATGCCAACATAAGCATAGCCATGCCCATGCACATGTCAAAAATATATGTCGACACTGCATGCACATAATGGTTCCTCGTACTCCTTTCCATTTCCTTCAAAAAGTGAGAATCCAGTACATTCATATAGACAGGAGTAGTTGAAAAATGATGGATATATCAATCAAAATGAACAAAAAAAAGGACAAGAAATTTGTTCCTCTAATTTTCTCCATTAGTTTCACACAGCCTTTTAAGCACATTGAATGCGTGTAAGGGATTATAATTTAATTTATTAAAATGACAGTAATACTATGTAACTTATGTTATTATGTTTCTTTGAGGTGGTGTTGTACTATGTTTTGGCTGTCTCAAACTTGATCATTTTTGCAGACGGATCTGTGGATGAACCTTTTACGAGCAGTGGCTACAACTTATATTAGAAATAATTTTCTTTTATTCTTTTACAGCTTGATGGTCGCGTAAAAACTTTACATCCTAACATACATGGAGGAATTCTTGCTAGAAGAGATCAAAACCATCACATGGAAGCTCTTGATAAGCATGGAATTGGTGAGTTGTGTTACTTATTTATCAGTGTGGCATGGCAAAGGATTACTAATCTTCTGTGCTTAATCAGATCCTCATCTATAATTTTTTTCCTGAGGTCAACTTGCTTTGCCCAATATTTGAACAAATTGTGGAAACTTCCCCCTTGTCCTTTACCATATAAATGCAACATAAACTTTATCATAGTCTATTTTTCCATGATACACTCTGTTGAAAATCTGCAAAGCATTTCATGTTGTTTATTAAATTTTCATCATTGCCCCATAATGTATACCCATGTGTACTTTCTCATTCTCCAGCTATGCCTTCTGAACTATTTATTTCCTAATTTTACCCCACTTGGTTATTTCCTCTGTTATAGTCTACCCTAAGGGAAATCTTCCTCGTAACAGATATTGGCAGCAATACATTGAGAAATCAATAATTCAGTTGGGAAAGTAGGAATGCAATAAGGTAGTAAAATAATTTTATATACTGTATGCGATAAAAATGTCAAGTGGTTTTACAGGAATGTGGGATTTAAGTTGAGAGATATTAAAGTGTATGATTATCCTCCTGCAGGAAATTGGAAAGGAATAAATATGATTAGTACTGTAATCTATTTGTAGTTTTATAACAAGTACGCAAAAAGTGGGTGTTAAGTTTTATTTTATTGTTATTTTTTGGATAAGTTCTTTAAAAAGAAGTGATAGTTATTTGGTGGTAACTGGTAAGACTTTATAAATGTAAAAAAAAGTAGGTTGATGGGGAAGCCCCCTCCTCTCGCAATGGTGTGGGGCGTCAAAGGCACTGTTTCCCTATGGCTAAGGTTGTAAAATGAGCAAACAGTTCGGGCTCAATTTGTACTCGCTCGACTAAAAGTTCAATTCGTGCTCGACTCGAAATATAAATGATTCGTAAGTAAATTTTAAAGTTTGATAAATTATTCGAACTTCCTCAAATTATAATTTTCTATTGATACTCGGATCAAATTCGTTTGAAAAGTTTTGTTGGTTTTGATAGAAACAAAGTGTAAAAACTCTCAGGAAACAAAAGAACATTGAGGCATCTAAAGTTATATTTTTATTAAGCTTCAAAACACTTATTTATACAGCTAGCTTAAAACAGAAAAACATAAAAAATGCATCTTAATATGCTACCTACAGATACCTCCTAAAAAATAGCAACAAACTTGTTACCTATAAATACTTCCTAAAAAATAGAAACAAACCAACAAATACTTTCTAAGGAATAGGTAAATCTTCCACATAACTAACTTATTTGACTACTTCCACTAAAATCTACTCAGCTCCATATCAACAGCTCCTGAGACATGTCTCATTCAACACTCCTTGTCTCTGGAGCTGCAGACTCCAATCCTTTGCCTCAAGAACTCATATCTAGCTTTGGGAAGTGGCTTGGTTAAGATATCAGCATTCTGACTTTCTGTTTTGCAATAGACCAGCTGTTTTTCCTCCTCCTTCTGTACCTCTCTTAGGAAATAGAGTTTCAGCTTGAAATGTTTTGTTTTGCCATGGAACACCGGATTATTTGCAATTGAAATTGCAGCTTGATTGTCTACAAGTATTTGTGTGCTTTCCTTTTGCTCCATAAACAAGTCGGCCATCAATTTCCTGATCCAGAGAGCCTGATTCACAGCACCAACTGCTGCTATATATTCTGCTTTTGTTGTGGATTGAGTTATGACTTCTTGTTTTTTGGAACACCATGAAAAAATAGCAGAACCAAAGCTGAAACAATAACCTGAAGTACTTCTCATATCATCAACACAACCTGCCCAATCACTATCTGAATAACCTTGAAGAGTGAAATTTTTATCTGAATAAGCTTGAAGAGCGAAATTTTTAACTTGACAAAACCTCATCCCATAATCAATTGTACCCTTGACATATCTCACAATTCTTTTGGCTGCTTGAAAGTGAATTTCACTAGCACAATGCATGTTCCTTGAGAGTAAACTTACAGCATTCATAATATCTGGTCTAGTTACCGTTAGGTACATCAAGCATCCGATAATGATCCTGTAAAGCCTTTCATCAGCTTTTGCAGCTCCATCTTCTTTGCAAAACTTTTTATTTTGATTCATTGGAGTTGCACTTGGATTGCACTCTTCCATCTTGAACTTTTTCAGTATTTCCTTGGCATATTTCTGTTGACATATGAAGATCTCATTCTGCTTTTGTTGTACCTCCATGCCAAGAAAGAATGTCATCCTCCCAAGATCAGTCATCTCAAAAACATCCTTCATTTCCTTTTTGAAATTGTGAATTTGCTCCATACTGCTTCCTGTTACAAGTAGATCATCAACGTATAAAGATACCACAAGTGTTTCATCACAAACCTTCCTGAAGTATAGAGTAAATTCACTTAGGCTTTTTGTAAAGCCTAAGCCTAACAAATGTGAATGAATCCTGTTGTACCAGGCACCTTGGTGCCTGTTTTAAACCATACAAGGCCTTTTTCAGCAAATATACTTTTTCCTCCATTCCTTGAACAATAAAACCTTCAGGCTGCTCCACAAAAATATCTTCCTCCAAGTATCCATTCAAGATGGCTGATTTGACATCCATCTGATGTACATTCCAGCCTTTTTGAGCAGCAAGAGCCAACAACATTCTTATAGTGTCCAATCTAGCAACAGGGGCAAAAGTCTCAGAAAAATTCACTCCAAACATCTGAGCATATCCTTTGACAACCAGTCTTGCCTTGTGTTTGTTTATGGAACCATCAGAATTGAGTTTGGTTCTATAAACCCACTTGACTCCAATTGCCCTTTTGTGTGTCGGTTTGTCCACTAGCTCCCAAGTCTGGTTTTTTTAATCATTTTAAGCTCCTCCTTCATTGCATCCATCCATTTTTTATCAGCTGCAGCTTCTTCATACCTTGCAGGCTCTATTATAGCAACATTGCACCTCTGATAGATGTCAGAGAGTGATCTGGTTCCCCTGACAGGTTCATCATCAATATTATCATTCTCCTCCTGAAACTCAAGGTCCTTTTGGAACTCAAACTTATTATCATTCTCCCAATTCCAGCTTTCTGATTCGAAGAATTTGACATATCTGCTAGCTATTACTTTGTTGTTTTCTGGAAGGTAGATTCTATAGGCCTTTGATATTGAACTGTAGCCTATAAAAATTTCAGCTTCTGCTTTCTTATCCAATTTGTCTCTCTTAACATGTGGAATATAAGAGAAACAAAGACAGCCAAATGTTTTTAAATTTTGCAGCCTTGGTTTATAGCCATACCATGCTTCAAATGGAGTTTTTTGTTGCAAAGCTTTTGTTGGCAGTCTATGCAGTAGAAAGACTGATGTATGTGCAGCCTCAGCCCAGAATTTCTTTGGCAACCCTTTGTCATGCAGCAAACACCTTGTCATTTTCATAAGTGTTCTATTTTTCCTCTCAACGACTCCATTCTGTTGAGGGGTATAAGGTGTTGTAAGTTGGTGCTCAATGCCTGCATCCTCACAAAATTTGTTAAATTTCTCTGAGGTGTATTCAGTTCCATTATCAGACTTGATCACTTGCATTTTACATTTACTTTGATTTTCAGCCCAAGCTTTAAACTTCCAGAAGATGTCAGCAACTTCAGATTTAAATTTCATGAAATAAATCCAGCACATTCTTGTGTAATCATCAATGAAAGCAATATATAATTTACTGCCATTCAGTGATGGTGTTTTTTGAGGTCCTCCCACATCAGTGTGTACTAACTGCATTTTCTGAGTAGCTCTCCAGGACTTGTTTTGTGAGAATGGAAGTCTTGTTTGTTTCCCGTACTGACAGGCTATACAGGTAGGAGGTTTCACCTCTAATTCAGGCAAGCCTTCTCCAAGATCGTTCTTCTTCATATAGAGAAGAGCGGTATGATAAAAGTGCCCCAAACACCTATGCCAAAGCATTGTATTGCTTTCTTCTTTGTGAATTGCAGACTGCTCTTCTTGCATCAAATCCAAGGCAAAACTTTTGCCTTTCATTTGGACTTTAAATACTTCTCTGTCTTGTGCATCAGCAATCATGCAATGATTGTCCTCAAACAGCACCTTATGGCCTTTTTCTAGCAGTTGACCAACACTCAACAGATTTTGATTAATCTCAGGAACATATAAGACATTAGAGATTAATTTCAAACCTGTGTGGCCTTCAATTGCCACTGTTCCTTTGCCTTTTACTGCAAGATATGCACCATTTCCAATTCTAACTTTGGAAGTAACAGTTTTATCAAGTTCCTTAAAGAGCCCTTGATCATAAGTCATATGGTTTGTACAACCACTGTCTATAAGCCATGTTTCTGGGGAGCTGCTAGTGGTAAAACATGATACCACAAACAATTGCTCATCTTGAGGTTCTTCCACATGAGCCTTGGCTTCTCCTTGATGTTGTTGAAAATTGCATACCCTTTCCACATGCCCTAGCTGACCACACTTGAAACATTTTACATCCGGCCTCCACCAACACTTTTTTTGTGGATGATTGGATTTTTTACAGTAAGGACATGGTGAAAACTTTTGAGTGTTGTCGCTGCTGTTATTGTTGTTTAGCATCTCTTTCTTGTACCGAGATATGGCCTGAAATGCACCCTCCACAGATCCTTCTTGTCTCATAAGCCTCCTTTGTTCTTGAGCCTGTAATGCATTCAACAGCTCTGCCAAGGTGATGCTCGACACATTTTTTGAGTTTTCTAGAGATGAAATTGTAGTCTCAAACTTTTCAGGAACTGTTATAAAAATTTTCTGAACTATTCTAGAATCAGAAAAGTCAGTACCAAGAAGTCTTACTTTGTTAACAATACTAAGAAGTCTGTCTGAGTAATCCTTGATTGTTTCTGATTCTTTCATCCTTTGCATCTCAAATTCTCTAATCAGGTTCAACACTTGCATACATTTGACTCGTGCATTTTCTTCATATTCCTTCTTCAGGAAGTTCAATATTTCGTATGCTGTCTTCAGTGTCATGATTCTGGTGAAAATTGTAGATGAGACAGCTGCAAATAGACTAGTTTTTGCCTTTGATTTCCTTTGCCTCCTCTCATTGTGTTGTTTTATCTGTGCCATAGTTGGATTGTCGGACTGGGGAGGAACTTCATATTCCTCACTCACAGCTTCCCATAGATCACTAGCATCAAGGTAGGCTTCCATACGGACTGCCCACACTGGATAATTTATTCCATCAAACATTGGAGGAGCCAGTGCATTCAGTGAAGCTTCTGAGATCATTCTGAATATTGTTTGTTTGTTGGTGTATAGGCTCACTCACCTCACAGGTTGCTCAAGAACTTGGCTTTGATACCAATTTGTTGGTTTTGATAGAAACAAAGTGTAAAAACTCTCAAGAAACAAAAGAATATTGAGGCATCTAAAGTTATATTTTTATTAAGCTTCAAAACACTTATTTATATAGCTAGCTTAAAACAGAAAAACATAAAAAATGCAGCTTAATAAGCTACCTGCAGATACCTCCTAAAAAATAGCAACAAACCTGTTACCTATAAATACTTCCTAAAAAATAGAAACAAACGAACAAATACTTCCTAAGGAATAGGTAAATCTTCCACATAACTAACTTGTTTGACTACTTCCACTAAAATCTACTCAGCTCCATGTCAACAGCTCCTGAGACATGTCTCATTCAACAAGTTCAAACTGCTCGGGCTCGATTCGAAATTGTGCTCGACTCGGTTGCTAAACGAGCCTCAATCAAACTTTATTTTATACTCGATTAATTTTATAAATCAAATCTGAACAATTCAATACTCGGCTCAACGCCTCGACTCGGTTCATTTACACCCTTACCCGTGGCCAACTCGAAGGGACTGAAGTTCGTAATCTTATCTGGATAGTGGAACTTTTATTGCCCTAGAGTCCGCGAACCTAGGACAAGGCTCCCCTTTAGTACAAAATCCATCTTCCTCAATACACATTTAGTAACAAACAATGTCCTAAAATTCGCTAGGTGGACCTAGGCGGCGAAGGGGGAGTCGTGTCTAGGCGCTTTCCTAGGCGGACAAAGCGTTTTTTTATGTGGTTTTATTTATTTATTTTTCTATTATACATACTTGTTATACTGTACAAAGCATACAATAGATGTAATATGTAAAATTTTACATGGAAATTAGCAATAAAAAAAACTTTTTAAGACTTACAAATTCATTTGAAATATTGTAGAGCTTCAAAGTAGAAATCTGATTTAACTTAGGCGGCCAACCAAATCTAGGCAGAGGACTGCCTAGCGCTTAGGTGAGGATTAATCTGACTTGGGCATGAATTTTTAGAATATTGGTAACAAAAATATTATATTAAACTACACAATAATATTTTATTATTTTTCCACAAATAATTGTGTTGCTGTATGTATATTTGATGGGGAAGTGTGAAAAGTGTAATAAAGGGGATCCAAGTCTGTGAACCAGATATTATTGTTTCGAATCACGGTACGAGAACTAGATGTCTTGAGCATTCTACCATAAGTGGCATTCCTCATTCCTGTTTTCATTCCAGATATCCAGTTGATCGGCATTCCTAGTTACCATGAATTGCACCCCATGACAGGATTTTCTGTATCCTTATTAGTTATCCTTTGTGTTTCATTTCCATATTCAGCACTTTTGAGGCTTTCAAATGCTGGATAGAACATGAATATCTAGCGTTGTCTTTGTGCACAGTAAATTAATATTAATGTGCTTTTGATTCTTTCTCGTTTTGTTATTACAACAGCTATTTTAAAGGACTTGTCTCGCAGGTACATTTGATGTGGTGGTGGTGAACTTGTATCCATTCTATGACAAAGTTTCCTCCAGCAAAATATCATTCGAGGATGGAATTGAGAATATAGACATTGGTGGCCCTGCAATGATTAGAGCTGCCGCAAAGGTTGTTTATCTCAATGCAACTATTGATTTTCTTTTACTTTTGTTGATGATACCAATTATTCTGCATCTTTCTCTGTAGAATTAGCACTCATTAATCACAATTTATGAAAAATTGGAATTTAAAAAGAACTAAGGTTTCACAATTCCACAAAAACGATAATTTTAATCTCAAGCATTTGTGAAAGGTTGATGGTGTAGGCTTGGGTGTATTTGGTCATGAAAATTGTGTTAAATCTGTATTAATGACCAGCTTAAAGAAGTTGTAAAGATGTAGTATTTTAGCTGCATTAGCTGATGATATTCTAGAAGCCATTCAGGGCTTATGACTTGTAATTGGTTCCAAAAATAATAAAAGAAATAATCATTAGTTTATATTTCTGCCATTGTGATGATTTGATTGCGATTCTATATTTTTTGTTATTTGAGCTTCCTCCCATTCTATGTTACTTAGTTTTTGTTATTTGAGCTTCCTCCCATTCTATGTTAGTTAGAACTGTATCATGGTGCTCCTGTCTTGTGTTGGGATTTTGGGTTATGGATTATTTGTGAACATGAAGGATGAGTTGCTTTTCCTTGACTATGTAAATCATAACCTGATAACATTTGTTAATATTTCAGTCTGGAATATGCCAACATTCTACTGTTTATTTTACTCTTACGAAATCCAAGTGCTAGTACTTTTTCTAAAATAATCAATAACATTTTCTTTTGGTCATGATTTAATGTGATGCTCTTTTATGCAAAAACATCAGTGTGAGTGGTTCATTGAGTATTACTATCTATGTCAGATCTCAACTAATTCATAATCATTGAACAGAATAACAAGGATGTCTTGGTTGTTGTTGATTCACAAGACTATCCTGAACTTTTAGAATCTCTTCGAGGGAACAAGGCTGATGAACAGTTCAGAAGGAAATTGGCGTGGAAGGCTTTTCAACATGTTGCTTCTTATGATTCTGCAGTTTCAGAGTGGTTGTGGAAGCAGACTGAAGGAGGTATTTCTTTTGCTGTATTTTTTATGCTATATGTAACAATTTGTAGTGTTGATGGATTTGGAAAAAATGTTCCTCTTGGAAACTAAGTAATATACGACATTACCAAATATATAATTAAGATAAACAGAAGCAATGAAATACTGAAATGGCCATAGGATTTTAAGAGTGGCTGCACAAGCAGATGTGGGAGTTACTATCTTGCACAGTAGTGCTTTAGTAATAGTAGTTGTGTTCATTTCCTCTACTTTATGAGTAACTGAATTTTTTTGGGAAGAATGAGATAAGAAGTGGCCAAGTGGGCAGCTATCTTGTTCTTTTGAATTGAAGGGTAATCTCGTCTTCACAAAATTGTGATATAGCTTCAAAATAAAAAAGCTAACTCCGAAACAAACGGGAGACTTATAATCTAGGCGTAAAGACATTTGTAGAATGCAGTGTTGTGTCGTATCATAATGGATTTGTTCCAGTACACGATGTCCTCCGAAGTAATGAGATACTAAAAGGTCCACAGCTGTTCAGAATGGATTAAGAAAGAATAGATTAAACTAATATTAAATGTCTCAAATGAAATTTTTGTTCCATATGCTATGAAAACCAAATGTAATTCCTAAAGATGTGTTGATCTATCTCCTTGAATTTTATGGAATGGAAACATTAACCGAGTCTTTTTTGTCAGACGACAAATTTCCTCCCAGCTTAACACTGCCTCTCTCACTCAAAAGTTCACTTCGTTATGGTGAAAATCCTCATCAAAAGGCTGCATTTTATGTTGACAAGAGCCTCTCTGAGGTTAATACGGGTGGTATTGCAACTGCTATCCAACATCATGGCAAGGTACGAGGGAAACCTTCCAATATTTATGGCATCATTGTTTACTGGCCTTAGTTTATTTGATTGTATGACTTCTGATACATTGGTTTCTGTAATTAATTTTTCTCTTTCTTGTATATCCTGTTGCAATAAGCATACTGGTCTATAATTTTTATATACTTGAGTTTACCTCCTTTGGCGCTTAAAGTGGAATAATTTACTAATCCTACAAAAAAAAACTGTTTCAGGAAGAATTCAGATGACGATGTTGGATTCATCACAACAAACTGAGTAACACCATATAACACTCTCTGCTATTACTGTTATATTGTGACGTGCCCCTCTTTCATCGTATGCACTCCTCTTTCATATATAAGGGCTAACACTTTATTACCATTGGCAGTTAAAACTAAAGAACAATTTCTGATTTCAATTTATGATGCCCGTTAGGCATTTGAGTTGTGAATGGTTCAGTTGATGAGACATAATTAAAGGATAATTATCAATGTAAATTGGACTAAATGCAATTTTCTTAGCTGTTTCAGTTTTAGGTGATATGCCAGCCCTATGACTATAAAAAATATTGGATTTTTCAATTCAAGTCGTAACTAATTATGCATTACTAAATGGTCTTAGCTTAAAAAGTATTGCAACTTTTTTTTAAATTTATCCGTCAACGTTTATCCAAACAGTCTTGTTTCTTTTTGCTTTCTTCGTTTGTTACTTCTATTGATTTAGCAACTTTAGTAATTTGCATTCTATCTTAGTTTTGAGTATACAATATTACATTCCCATTTAAAAAAGTTCTTCTATCATTGGCAAAGAAGAGAAACTAACACTTAAGTAAATATGTTTTTTGTTTTGGTGCAGGAGATGTCATATAATAAGTACCTAGATGCTGATGCAGCTTGGAACTGTGTGTGTGAGTTTAATAAGCCTACTTGTGTAGTTGTAAAGCATACAAATCCTTGTGGAGTAGCTTCGCGTGATGATATTATTGAAGCATATAGGCTAGCTGTGAAAGCAGATCCAGTGAGTGCATTTGGTGGTATTGTTGCTTTCAACATTGAAGTTGATGAGGTAAGAAGTTCATTGAATTTTACAAGTTCTAATATGACTTCCTTTTTGCTGCTTGAGCTCTTATTGATACAAAAGCCTCTAGGACATGTCATTTCACCGATTACACTGCATTATAGCAAGGTGCAAACCCATTTCATGTATTTCAAGAAGCTCACTTATGCACAAACAAAAACATAAATTAGAAGAAAAAATGTCGGGAAAACCCCATGAGAAAGGCTTTTCTTCGTTGTTCACGTCTATTATGTCTTAAGAAGCTGTGGCAAGAAATGGTAGGAAGCCCTTTTTAATATATTCTAACGTATATTTGATGTGTTTGTAAGGTTCTTGCCTAGGATATCCGAGAATTTAGAAGTCCAACAGATGGAGAAACTCGAATGTTCTATGAGATTGTTGTTGCTCCCAAGTATACAAAGAAGGGGCTTGAGGTTCTCTGTGGGAAGTCCAAGACACTGAGAATCCTAGAGGCGGGCAAAAATAGTAATGGAAAGCTATCACTCAGACAAGTTGGTGGGGGGTTGGTTAGCTCAGGATTCTGATGATTTAACTCCAGAAGATATACAATTCAAAGCAGTTTCTGAGAAGGCCCGACAAGAAAGTGAGCTTCGTGATGCAGAGTTTGCATGGCTGTGTGTGAAGCACGTGAAGAGCAATGCTATTGTAATTGCAAAGGTTAGTAACTTTCTGAACCTTTTATATTAACCATAGCTTCAAAATACTGTTTTGTGCAAACATTTTTTCTGATCATGGTCATTATGTGCAGAATAATTGTATGCTAGGCATGGGAAGTGGGCAGCCAAACCGTTTGGAAAGTTTGAGGATAGCTTTAAGAAAAGCAGGAGAAGAGGTTAAAGGAGCGGCTTTGGCCAGTGATGCGTTCTTTCCATTTGGTAAAAATACAAATCTATTCAACTAAAAAGTAATTTAATACCAGTCCAAGGATCAATAATGATTTTATATTTAAGTTCCCTCGTCTAACTCTAACTAACCTGCAGCCTGTTTTCTGTGAACAGCTTGGAACGACGCAGTTGAAGAAGCTTGCGAAAGTGTGGTTGCTGTAATCGCAGAGCCTGGGGTAGCATCAGAGATAATGATGCTATTGATTATTGTAACAAATATGGAGTGTCGCTTCTCTTGACCAATGTGAGGCACTTTAGGCATTAAT